>JAHWXV010727752.1:0-10478 GCA_024586415.1 Phrixothrix hirtus | reverse complement strand
GGTCAACGATCATGAACTTTTAGATTATTTACGTACTTTACCTAACAAATACTAATATAATATTTAATTATAAAAAACTATTAAAATAAACGGAAAATATTGGTAATTAATTACAACAGGCTTAAATAAAATATCTACATGATGTTCTAAATGTTAATCGGTACGAATAATTTAAATTATATACAGTTAATGGGTCTTTACCTGGACTTCGCATTTAGTTTGTGTTTGCTAATTATTGAACTAGTTATTTATTCCAAACTAAAATAAATGCCAGGTAAAGGCACGTTACACCGTGACAAGTAAAACTAAAAAAATAAATTTTTCAGCTCTCACAAAACATGCTGTAGAGATTACTAATGATTTCAACTTCGATAATGTTTCGCCTTTGACAGGAAAAAATCTTTCTAAAAGGATATTTCTGGAAATGTTTCAAATCAAAACTCACCAAAATAGCATTCATTACAAAGTAGATATAGAAAATCTATCATCTATTTATTTTAACATAATAAATCAGACTTAAACCTTATTATTTAACTTATGTCTTATTGTTTCATTTGATGCATTGTATATAACAATTACAAATGCTCTGTACAACTTTTTGCGTTCGTGGTAATTGACGAAACATTACGAGTCATTTAATTCTGATCTGCGCGTTTCAAATATTGATGTTCCTCATTCTCGTTCCAACTGGGTTACCGGAATGAAACAAAATAATTTTTAAAACCTAGACATGGCACTCACGTTGTTGCTTTTTCAAATATAGTAAGTAATTAAATGACAATTTAAAATCCTATCATTTATTTTCTACTTTCCGGTAAAGAAAAATGTTTTAAAAATACAGAATGGTAGCCGATCGTTAGTATCAGTCCTTCCTGTATTTTAATAAACAATTTTCTGATCTGTATTTAAAACTAAACAACGTTGGTGTTAACCATTATTAACATTATTTTATTAAGTTTGACTGCATTTATCTTGATGTAAGTATCATCACCTATCAGCTTAACACTACTTATTTTTATTTCTCTTACCCTATATGATATATAGGTAACAGAGAAGGTATATTGTTTTCGACCAAAATTTTCGATGTCGAACGTTTAGTGGAAATATACATTTTCGGGTGCTCCGGGTACGAAAATCATGTTTTTGGAAATTGGTATATGTGAGTGTGTGGGCGTGTGTATGTGGGTATGTGAGTGCACGCGCCCGTGTATGTGTGTGTGCGTCTGTGTGTCTCGTACCTGGTTATCTGTGTGTCTGTGTACTTATGTGCCTGTGTGCCTGCGTGCCTGCGTGCCTGAGTGCCTGTGTGTCTCCGTGCAGGTGTGTCTGTATGTCTATGTCTGTGTGTCTGTATGCCTGTGTGACTGTGTTCCTGTTTGTCAGTGTGTGCATGTGTGTGTTTGTGCATGAACATGTGCGTGTGTGTGTGTTTATGTGTGTGTGTGCGGGCGTGTGTGGGCGTGTGTGTGGCGTGTGTGTGTGTGTGAATACTATAACTCGAAAACCAAAAGTCCTAGAAAACAGAATTTTGCATTTGAGTTTCTATCCATCGTCAGACGCCACAGCAACAATTTCTCTAAAATCGAAAAACGGGAAGTGCCACTTTACTCTTGTCATTTTTGGGTTTTTTGAGATTTTTATTAAATTCGGCTCTGAAGATGTTTTTTAAATTTACTATATTTCTTAGAAATGTCATAATGCCCTTTCATATAATCTAGGCGACTTTTCATAAAATTTTCCGTAAATCGAGTAACAGGAAGTACTTTCGCAGTGAAGTCTGAATAAAATAACTATGAAACTAAAACTCCAGCTAAGTGTAAATTTATATTTAATGTCACAATCACCTTATTGTGTTAGATCAAGAATTTGGTTAAAATCGAATAACCGGAAATATCACTTTATTTCTGTCAGTATTAGATATTTGCCAAATTTTTCATTTTTCGAGATTTTCTCGAACTCTGCTACAACGATTTTTTTTAAATTTATTGCATTTCTTAAGAACTTACGATCCTTTCATATAATCTAAGTGGTTACTAAGAAAATTTTCTATAAATCGAGTAACCGGAAGTATTTTCACTGATAACTCTGAATACAATAACTATGAAACTAAAAGCCCTAACTAAATGAAAATTTATATTTAGGGTCATAATTATATTTTCTGTAAAATCAAAAATTTGGTTAAATCGAATAACCCTAAGTACCACTTTATTTCTGTCATTTATAAATATTTTCCGAATTCTTCATTTTCACGGTTTTCTTGAAATCGGTTTGAACGACTTTTATACACTTTGTATAATTCTTAGCGATTCAATTTAGTTTATATAAAGGAAGGAGTTCAACTAATAAATTTTTGAAAATCGAATAACCGGAAGTACTTGAAGCATCAGTTGTGAACAACGTATCTCAAAAAATAATCATTTTATGAAAATCAAAAGCCACATTAATGTTTTATATCTTTTATACATTAGACAGCAAAAATTCGGTTTAAATCGAATGACCGGAAGTGCCATTTTATTTTTGCGACTTTTAAGTTTTTTGTGATTTTCTCGAAAACGTTTGTAACAATTTTTTAGAAACTTTCTAAAGTTCTTAGGTAATTAACATCCTTTGGCGTGAGATTGGAGGTTTTCTTGAAAAAATGCGTTTAAGCGGGTTATCAGAGAAAATCTCTAAAGTTAAGCAGAGTTTTACGTGTTCGGTAACTTGGATGGGTGACTGTTACAATTGTCGTTCCCAAAATTAACCTAAATAATATTTTAATTATTTGTGAACATTTGCGTATTTGTCTATCTATGTAGGTAAGGGAAAGTCGTTTGTTGTCTCAAACCAGATCTTTTATACATTAATTGTAAATCCATTCTATATTTTTTTAAATTTAAAATGCTTGAAAAAGACTACTGTGTAGTCGAAACGTCGCCTTAATTCAATAATTCAACATCCGTCAACAACAGTTGACAAATAACTTTAAAATAAAATAAAGAAGCTTGGATATCACCGTGCATGTTTATTTATTGCATCAATAATATAAATTGGCAAGTATCCGGAAGTAACACTTTTGTGTCACTTAGCAACAATATTTTTTCCAGCAGTAAGTAAAATTAATTCAAATTATACATAATATATCAATTATTGCTTAATACGTCAGCTGCAAGTTATGAACTATAAATTAACAAGATAATTTCATCGTAACTAAAGTACTTAACATACTTCTATTTTAGCACCATTTAATTTCTCTTAATTACGTATTGGTTGTTTATACATAAACCGTGCCTTCTAGACTATTAAAGGCACTAGTAAAAATCTGCAGTAATTTCAAATTTTGGGTATCCATTCTATTACTGTAAATCGGCACACCATCGACTGTAAAAGCATGTTTTGTTTGACGACATTAAAATTCATTTGTTGAGAATTATCGGCCTTTAGCGCTTTAACCTCTCTTATGATTACGTGGCGCCTTTCTATTAAGGCCCTATTACATAACTAATTAGTAATCACACTATTTGTTTCTAAGCTGAATAGAACCACCTCATTCTTGCTGATTGTGCGTTAATTGTATCTAATGTTCCTACAGCATCTCGTCTATTTTTGACCTAAACCGCAAATTTGGTTCAATATAGAACTCAGTAATGAATTTCTAAGATAAAATTGGTTTTACGGAAAGGGCTTTGTAGATAGATGAATTTTTTTTATATTTAGTTTTTAAGTGCGACCTTTTATTTTTCTTTCTCTATTAACAGTGACTGATCGATTAATTTTTTCACCTTATACTGTCTATAAGGCTGAACAGAGGGCGGTATACCTAAAGCATCATGTAACAGAAGTCTGAATGGATGGTTTGATGCAACTATTTTTAAATATTGGTTCAAAATCATATTTCTTCCACATGCTAGAAGGCTAGATGGATCAAAAGTGATAATAGGCGATAATCTGAATAAAAATTCTTATTACCGCACCGCGGCAAAAAATTCGATAACTTTTATCGCATTGTGAATACCTTTGAAAACTCTTTCATACGTACGGCTTTTCATTTTTAAACTGATTATACAAAACAATTTGTTAGTTTTAACGTATAATTGTCACAAACAGAATTGGTGTGGGTTTGTTGTTAATGTTAATCGAATTGTTTGCTTGCTGCTGGTTGATATACAATGCCGCCCTATTTTGTTGCGCGAATGTTGAACGTATTTTAATTTCAGCTCGAAAAGAGTTCCGCTTTGTATGCTTAGTGAGGTAATAATTGCTGAGGTGTTATTTCTAAAAGTTCTTGTTTCATTAAACATCTTAACAATAGAACCACCGTTTCGAAGTTCCGATAAATCGCTGGAGTTTAAAATCGTCCACCACTAATTTTAATCGAAATCTTACTAATTAAATTTTACTACGTGTTTTCTTGAAATTAGTTACACGTACTGTGTAACGTTGGTGTATAAATTAATAACCTTTTCATTTATATTCATATCACATGTTCCCAGTTAGAGTCATTTATGTAACTAAATATCTATTTTACAGTATACTTGTTTTTATATTTATTTATAACAGCTCCTTAACAAGACAAGTTCTCCGGAAAACTAAACTAAAGGAATTTAAACTGCTATTTATACACAAAGGAAAAATTCGGGAAACGTTCTAGATTAGTAAGGGAGAAAATTAATCAAATTACTGACGTAATAAATCCCAGTGCCGTGTTACATTGCCGCGTCCTTGTTTTTATTTAGATATAAGTTGTAGTAATGAATCATTTGTAATTACATTATTTATTTTAGTTCGATGGAACCTTCTGGAATGTTCTGGAATCTTTACAAAATATTGCTATTTCCAATTTTATTACGCTAAGATTCATACAACCGCGTTGTGTGGTCAAAATAAGTCTTATTTGGAAATTCATATAATTTCTGTTGAGTAGTTTGAAAAATACCAGCGTTGTGGAAAATTAGTTCTTGCAAATTTCGCCTTGACAACGCGACAGCTTACACTTCACTACTTGCTACGTGCCTCAACCACTTTGCTCTCCTAATACAATCCCTGTGATATTTTCCTGTTTATAAAATTAAAGAGAATGAGGAAGTGATGATATTTTGCGACCATATAGGAAATGAACCCCAAATCTCTGAAATAATTGAGGGTATAAAAGGTGTTTCGCAAGTTTTTGGGATTTGGAGACACCGAAAAAAGAAATGTTATATTCGATTAAGGCTATTTTAACGGAACTATCACTACTGGTAAATAAATGAATATTTTTTGAAATTTTGCACTTACATATACGTACAGTATTAAATAAGCTATTTTCATTTATTTTTATTGTTTTAGAAATTCTACAAAAAGTTGTAAAATAGTTCATCGCTTTTAAACAAATTTAATGACTAGCTGCGTCTTGTTTCTGCAATATATTTTCTTTATTAATCAAATATCGCTTGACCTTATTAAGGTATTTATGATAAAAAATTGGAATCTCGTTAAACTTAATCTTAACATTAATGTGGGAAAATTCGTAACTTAATTAAGCATTTTATTTGCAAGTTAGTTACAAATTCCTGAAGTTCTGTTTTAGACTAAATTTATTCGTCGATTATCTGTTGAATACTTGGTATTGCATGAAATTCTTTATATAAGTCAATAAAACATTTTTCAGTGCTTTAGAAAACTTTGTGTAAATATAAAGTATTTTTAAATGTGAAATATAATTATATAAAAATGTTGAACTTTTAGCATCGCTACATTTACAATTGATGTGTGGATAATGTTGGTGGATTAGTTTATTCCATTAATGAATAAACTTATTAAGTTGTGTTTCTCATTATCTGTTAAAATATTTTATAAATTTATTTTGTAAATAAATTTTTGATAATTCAATGTTGCAAACTTCTAAAAGCTATAGCTGAAGCCTACAGAACCGGTAAGTTCACTCTTCAATTTTGTTGTGCACACTTCCTCAATGTAGCCCGAGCAGGTTGCGAAGTAGCAAAATCAGTAGCTTTTGTTTTTACCGCAGGGTGAACACCGAACACTACACATTACGATAACTTAAGGGAGACCCACCTTTTAGCAGAAAGGACACATAAAATCAAACGTAAAATAAGGCAGAGTTGCTACAAAGAATCGAAAGAATAGTGAATACGTTTCATTTGACACGACCACAGAGCTTGAAATATAAATAACGCATGCAATCGACAAATTCTAGTCTGCTCTAATTGTGAAACTGATATAAGCTTTGAACAGAAAGGCCTCAACTGCGCTCACGGTTTGAAGGGGGTAGATTTTCTAACTTAATACTAAAAGATTGTGATAGCAATATCTAATACTGTAAACGTATCAACGTCATAATTAAGAACTTTGATCATCTAGTGGCACCAGATGAGTATGCACTCAGCTAACGATTGAATGTAACATAATCTCTTCCCCCTAAGGTTACTAATAGCTTTAATTAATTGTACCTGTATTGAATCAATCTGGCATATATACATTGATTTTACAATTATCGTTATACAATGTGTCCTGCAAAATGTACCCCAATAGCTACCCTATATTGGAATAACAGATTAAAATTCAACAAATGTATTTATAAAACTAACTAATTTTATAAATTGTACAGAGGTTTCAAAATCGCTACTTACGCTCTAGTATAACATAATAGTCGTCAATTTACTATTAAATCTAAATTAAATTAAAGCTACGGCATCCACAATAGTTCTATGTATAAATTGACGTTCAAAATTAGAATTTCAAGCTTAGAATTGCATCTTTATCTTTTACACGTATCATAAATTTTCAATAACTATCACACAATAAATGGATAATTTGTAATAACTGCGCAACACATTGTTTTTTGGGCCTCGTGTGATCAATTTCACACTTAGTAGTTATTAACAAGTGGTTTATTTTCTAATGTACTAAATAAAAATTCAAAATTGAACCAATTTTCATGAAAGTGTGGCTGAGAATAAATAATAAAATTTGCCTTGATGACTCCTAGCAGGGATGCCCCAAAAGCTCTTCCGGTCATACAAAATGCTATTAATTACCACAGGCAACCTAGTGAGTAGTTTATGTTGGCTCTAAAATTCCGGACAAATTCTCTTAATAATTAATTTGATGAACTTACTTAACTATTGCGCATTTTCCTTACGCACAACTGCCGCAAGTAGTTCTTGAAACAGAACGCGATAATAGCTGCACACAACATACAACTTACATTTTACCGTCCATTTAAACGATGAATGTTTCAAAAAAAAACATATGTGTGTGTGTTTGTGTGTGTGTGTGTGTGCCTTTCAGACCCTGTAAAGTATATAAATAAACTACAATATTATTTAGTGTGAAGCAAGCAATTGTATTTGAATTAACAAAGGTATTTATTTTTGCTAAACTTTAAAGGTTTAATTTTCAAATAAAACACTAGGATCTGCTGAATTTTAATTGCAAGTCATTCAACATTAAAACAATTGAATACTTTAAATATTGCAACCGACTGATTTCTAATAAACAATATGTCGTGTGGTTTAAAATAACTAGATGTCACTTTTAAAATTGATCCAGGGAAACAAAGTAGCTCCATACCAGGGTCGTACAAAAATTAAGCAAATGTAACGAATATTTCTATCTTTTACGATTAATCACTTCCATTTCACAAAACATGCTTTAAAATTTGCTTACACGTCGTTTCAGAATATTTAAGTATTCATAAATCTTACAAAATTTTACAAGTAATTTTATAAATAATTTCACACAACCCATACACTTTGTAACTAGAAACATCCATACCTATTTAAAATAATTTCCGACAACACGGTTAAAATCAAACGAAAAACGTTAAATTAATTTACATTTACAGTATCTGTATAAAAAGAAACAACTTCAATAATATAAGAAAAACCTTTAATTTCAGAAATATGCCTGAAGATGTCGATATATAAAATCGACGAAACATGTCGCCAATTCTAACAAATTAAAATATTTTTAATAACTAATAAATAGTTTTATTTTAAAAAAAATTTTTTTGGGAAAGATTATAAATATACCTCTAAATTAAAATACTTAATCCCAAATATATCTATGGATGGATCACTTATTACAATTAATTTTATAAACTTCTAAATTTGAAATTTTTTCTAAACTTGAAGGGAATGTCCTTTTCCCTAATTCGCGAATGTTTCATTTTCAAAATAATTACAGGATTTTCTACATATTCTGTTGACTTGCTCTGAAACAGAAAAATTTGTTTGTGATACAGTTCAATTTTGCTCTACGGTACATTAGCAACACTTTAGCAAAATGTTCAAATTTAATAGCACCCAAACTTCAAAAAATTATGATAATTGTCTATATTTTTGCTTGTTCCAATACTTGATAGCTTTTAAATAGATCAGTACAATATTCAGTAGCTTACTAGGAAACGAATAAATTAAGCACAGTTTCTTTCAAGAAATGGTTCATGTTTAAACTATTTTTGTAATAATCATAACTTATTAGAGAAAGATTCAGATAAAGCTGTAAAATATTTCTCTTACGACTTGTGAACGACTCTACTCGTTCGATGCCTATGTATTCTGTTCTTGACATGTTTATATATACCTAAATTTACGAATGTTATTTGTTACTCGTACAGAAAGTTTTTATTCTAAAATCTATTCACGCATTTCGGCTGAAGTAGAAATCCTATTTTTATATAAATGGAGGCAGTGTTCAATTCTTTATAATACAACACCCCAATCAGCATTCTTTGAAAGGTGCGTATGAAGATATGTGAACTGTAAACGTTTTCGCTGTGACCATTATTAGAATGTGGATAAACCTACGCTTTGCGTATCTGTTACTTCGCACCTCATCATAAATGGGGATGTATGTTAAGGTATAACGAATTTCCAACTTAGAAAATTTAATAGCAATTTTTTTAGTTATTTGTGAAGTGTTAATTAACTTTTTGTACCTCTGTTCATAAATATCGATTTTCTGGTCGTTGTTTGCGGCCAGAAAGTTATAGTTTGAAGACCTAGATCGGCAAAAAAGTTACTAACTACCCTTTACCGGCCGAGGCTGGCAAAAATATAACTAAAAATGTCACCATATTTCTCACTAAGTAGTTGTCACCTAAAAATGTGTTTAGGTTATTTTACGTAATACAATCACAGTTTAAAAATTTGAATTTTAATTTTATAAATACATAAACGATTAATAACCATATTCCTGAATGATAACTAATACAAATTGATTTTATAGATTAATGTTATATTTTTGGTTATAAGTATGCCAGCCTTGTTTGTTTCAACCTTTAATTACTAAGATTCCTAAAATGCGTATACATTAAAATAATTGGTACTAAAAAATAGTTCATCTTGAAAAGTCGTTTTTATATACCAAAATTATACAAAAGTCGGCATAAAAAATTTTGTGTATCATACGTCCAAAAAGGCTTCTGCAAATACTCGCAATTTGCAGGCCTCGGCTGCACTTCGGCCTGTAAACATACTCGTACTTACAAAAGCTAAGTTTCTGGCGTTGTGGTACAAATAACTAAAGTGGACCTGAGTGCGAACACGTTAGAAGTTCGAGGTTAATTTAAAGTACCGTTCAAGTAAATAACAATCTTTTGTTTCTTAGTGCAACAATACAAAAATCTGTTTGATTGTAAAGGAAATTTGTAAAACCGAATTAACTACTTAAATGGTAAAATATAATTTAGATAAGAAAAAAATATTTTGGTTTGTATGAATTGCTTAATCAACGATACTAATTTACAAAATAGCAGTTGTAAAGTGTAGCTTTTTGAGAAATTAGAATTTTATGTATTCGACCAAGACATATCACCTGCAAGTTACTGGAATTATCAGAAAATTAACGAAAATACAGTTAAAGCTGCATGAAGTTCAAATTTCTAAGAATAACGTGGCTGATGTTATTAATTATCAAATATCAACAGTAGGGGAGATGGGGGTTCTGGAACAGCAACTGGGTCGAGGTCGAATTCTAAGATCATAGGTCAAGGACTTTTTTTAATCTGGGTCATAGGTCAAGGACTTTTTTTGAACTGGGTCACAGGTCAAGGGCTTTCCAAATATGGGCCATCGCTCAAGACCATCTACATCCAAGTCTCTGACCCTTAATTAGGTCAAGGATGCAGGTCAAGGTCGTTCACATATTGAAGAAATCTTCAAGGTCAAACAAGTATTTACTGTAAAATAAATAGAATTCAGTTTACGCATTTCTATGTATGTTTAATTACCTTTCAAAGTCAAACAAATATTTACTGTAAAACAAAGAGAATTCCATTAACACATTTTATTATTACATTGAAGGTTATTCACATTTGTTTCAAAAGGATTTATCCTTAAGAGAGTAGTCCTTCGGCGCATTTGTTTATTGACAAATAATGCTTTATAAAGCCCTGTTCGTTTAATTAAACAATTCCAAGTCCATTTTTGCATATGGACAGTTTGATGAATATTTAATGTGTTCTGATATTGGAGTATCATCGTCTTTCCATT
>JAHWXV010727714.1:0-14634 GCA_024586415.1 Phrixothrix hirtus | reverse complement strand
TTTAGTTAAAAATTGCATTTTTTTGTACATGATTGCTCAGGTATTTTTAAATTTACGTGGATCTTTAATTAAATGGTCAAATTGGACATAGCAATATGTAGCAATATACATTATTATGTATAGTCAGTAAGTACATACATACATAACATACATTAACAAAAGCTTCCATGATTTGACACTTTAACTATGCACTAACAATGATGACATGTACCACAGGTAGTGTTTTAGAACTGGTCACACGCCTGACTGTAAGTTTGATAGATAGAGCCGCTTAGTTATTATTCTTTATTCATTGGTATTTATAAAAGTTTTATTAAATCTAACTTACAATGATCTCAAAACAATAGTTGAGCAGTATTGGAAACCTAGGAAGCTATATAACTAGACTTCACCTTTTGACCCATCTGTTAGAAAACCTACTATGTTTGAACACTTTTAGCCTTACAAACAGTCCTATTTCTGATGTCTTTACTGATGAAATTTTTATTTAATGCTTTCACAATATATCTATTAGACTTATAATGCATTTTCATGATATATCTTTTAAACATGCACACAATACTTATATTACCATCTAAATTCTAAATTCATGAGATTAAAAAAAGATTTTTCAAAAATGTTTTGGAATTGGTGCTAAATTTATTGGGTTTAATGAATTCCAAGTACAATTTGTAGACATTACGTGTTCCAAAGATAAATGTATCGAAAACAAAAAATATAATTTTACAGTTTAATACAAGAACGATTAGGAATACTTTTTTAAAACTTGGCAAAACGAAAAAAATTTTTCTAATAACATAATACCAGGCTGTACAAATGCTTCACTTAGGTATATATATATATATATATTGCTGCAATCAAAAAAAGATTATGCTTTGTCAAATTTGAAATAAATGGGATTTAGTAGCATTAAACTCAACATTGTTAGGACAAGAATTAGTTGTAGATTGATTATAAAGAATTTACTAGACACCTAATTTTAAAATTAAAATAAATAAATCATTTAAATATAAGTTACACTTGAACAAGTCAAATACTAATCAAAATAAATCCGGAAGCGGAAAAGAAAGATAAAGTTAATAAAATAATGCCTATCTATAACATAAACATGACTGACTAAGTAAAACCAATAGAATTGCATGTCAATAATGCATTCCGGTCAGCAGCAACATTTATAACCGATCAAGTGTGAATATGAAAAAATGGTGTAGAGTTGCTTGGAGAGGTAATTAAGAAAAAAAATTTAAAATGGAAGCTGCTTTGTGGATGCCTTTCCTAGAATTTAATATAAAAAGGTCATTAAAAGACGAGCCTTATTAAATTAAAGTTAAAATAATGGTTATAAAAGGGTACAGCCTAAGCTGAGTTGCTGAAGAAAAATATTAAATATTGAATACATTATTAAAGTCGCCAGGACGAAGAAGAAGGAGAATTAATTAACCCAACTAGATCACAGGAAATCATAACAATACGAAGGGTATAAAAAACGCCAAGAATCATGGAATAAGGAATAAAGACTAGAAGATAGAGGACAGGCCAAGTAATTGCTTCTATTAAATTCAAGGTCTTAAACTTTTCTAGGCAGTCCTTGCAGACACAAGGTAGCAATCCAAATAAGACGATTGCAATCATACGATCCAAATTCAACAACATTCAGAAAAGTAAAATTAGAAAGATAAAGTAAGAGATAAACTGACAACTAAGAAATAAACTGACATTTTTGGACTCAGGGGACCCCAAACGTGTATTTCCACTAAAATTTCGACATTGAAAATTTTGGACGAAAACAATACTTTATACTATATTTCATATAAGTAAGAGAAAGTAATAATATTCAATATCAATTAAAACATGTGATTGACAAAAATCAACATGGTTTTGTTAAAGGTAAGTCAACTGCTATAAATATGTGCATTTTCATACAATACGTATCAAGTGCATTACATAACAAACAGCAAGTTGATGTGATATACCAGATTTTAATAAGGCTTTTGACAAAATAAATCATGAAAGGCTATTGCAAAAACTGTGGTGTCAAACCTGAGTCCAGTTTTATTCTTATTATATGTAAATGATATTGGGCAATCAATTAAACACTCAAAATACCTAACCTATCCTGATGATCTTAAACTTTATATGGAGGTGAAAACATATTTGGATTGTACTAAACTACAAGAAGATATAAGTGCTGGATTTGAATGGTCTTGTAAAAATTTACTTAATTTTAATGTACAGAAATACTTCGCTGTGATATACACAAAAAAACTTACTATTATTAATTATAAATACTCCATGAATAATATACAATTAATTAATAAATTTCGGCGTAAAGATTTAGGAGTGATGTTTGATTATAACCTAATTTTTGACGTACACATTGAGACCATAATTTCTTCTAACTATTAAAAGTTAGGATTTATTTTAAGGATTACTAAGGATTTTGCAAATTTAAAAACATGAATCACAATCTTCAATAGTATTGTCAGATCCAAATTGGAATATTTATGCATAGTATGGAAGCCCTATTATGCGAACAAAATCAAAATTGAAAGAATTCATAAGAAATTTTGAATGCAGTGTTATTATAGGAAATTTACAACTAAATTTCAAGGTAACTACACTGCATTGTTAACATATTTTAACATAAATTCACTGCAGTCAAGGCAGGCACTGTTACAGTTGGTATTTCTGTACAAATTATTGAAAGGTAAAATTAAATGCTTAGATTTGTTACAAATATTGTACTTTCTTGTACCGCAAGTTCCAAAGAGAAATTCACTCAGTTTTGCTTTTGATTCTCCAAGAACAAACTACTACCTCAATGCACCAATTATCGGAATTTGTAAATTATATAATAATATCGCAATGAAAATAGACCTACATATAAATCATGTATTATTAGCTAACTTTAAAATGGGATTGAACATGTACTCTGATAAGGACTGTACTAAGGAAATACGTTTTTAGTTTATTATTAATTTAATTGTGTTAAATTAGATTGAAACACCTATGCCTTTTTTTTTTGTAAGTTTGGGCAGTTATTATTATTAATAAGAATTATAATTAACTTAACATTTATTACATGTAATTCATCTTGTAATTGGACCTTGTAGTCTGTTAGATGAATAAATCTTTATTATTATTATTATTATTAACAATAATAATATGAAGGCACTATTTATATTGTGAGCCTATTAATAAGGAAACAATAATTTATCATAGAAAATTGATTTATTATTTTTCAAAATATTCTCCCTTATGATCTATACACTTTTGCATTCTTTCGAACCAATTGTCAAACATTTTTGCATTTTTGTTTGAGACATCTCTAAAACATGGTTTTTGAACGCATCGGCGACTTCTTCTCCCGACGAAAACCGTTGTCCATGCAATTTATTCTTGACGTTCAGGAACAAAAAGAAGTAATAGGGTGCTAAATCAAGACTGTATGGCAGTTAATCCATTTATTTGATTTTTTGAGTGCTCAAATAATCGGTTGTTAAATGAGATGTGTGAGAGCTTGCATTGTCATAATACAGAATGATCCTATGGCACTTGTTTGTTGTCCTGAAGACTTCTGGCAAACAAGTGTTGGTATACTATTCAAAAGTAACCATTTTATGTTCCAAAAAAACAGGTGACCATTTATTTCAAAGTGCTTCAAGTATGAACAACTTTTGTAGGGTTTGGTTCATCTTGAAACACCTATGCAGTTGACTCCTGTTTACTTTCCAGCTCATACGCATATATCCATGATTTGTCATCTGTTACAATATTATGTACGTCTTTTGAAGCATTGCTACTGTATTTCGTAAGCATTTGCTTGCACCAATCAATATGGGGACCTTTTTCAGATGTTTTCAAATTATGTGTGATCCAACGAGAACAAACCTTTTTCACGGCTAAATGTTCATGCAATATTTTATAAATACTGGTTGAACTAATGTATAAGATTTCCTCAATCTCATAGAAAATTATAAAAAATTCTTGAAGCAGAAGGAAAATGAAGGTTAGACGAGCATTTTTAATAGAAATGAAAATAAATTTTCAGAAGCTCGAGAATCATTTAAATTTAGATGTCACAGATGTAATCAGATTGAACATAAAGCAATAAACTGCCCTCAAAAATACAAAAAATGGAACCAATCAGTTAAAAATATAAATAATGCCACTCTCTATCTATCGAAACAACAATCAGTATTAAACACAATAAGTATCAGCTCACATGACATATGTTGTTTAGATAGTGGATGCACATGTTATTTACATAAAAATCTTGAAGTTAAATTTAGCACATAACTTAAATACGTAAATAAAAGTTAAAGGAATAGTATAAATTAATACAGCTAATAATGGTATGCAGACACATATAAAACTTAGAAATACTTTATATGTTCCAAATTTATGAACGAATTTACTACCTGTTGCAAAGATGACAAATCGAGGAACATGTGTGGTATTTAAAAAGACCCATGCACTTATAATAGGTAAAGATAACAGCACTTTGATCAGAGCTTAAAGGTTTGGCGATCAATGTGATGTAACAGGAAATCAAATGTTAAGAAAGATAACTTGAACTTGAGCTATAATTTAAGATTTATTGAAAATGAGTCTGCAACAGTTAAGAAAGATATAAATATATGACTTAGTCGCATAGGACATTTAAACGTGAAAGATCTTCTTGAAATCAATAGAAATAAAATTGTTAATGGAGTAAACTTAACAAATAAGAGAGATAGTAATTGTAAATGTGACGTTTATTTAAAAGGAAAAATGACTAGAACACCTTTACTAAGAAACTCTTCAAGAAAAAGCAAAACGTTGAAAATAATACATTCTGATTTATGTGATCCAATGAATGTGGAATTCAATGGAAAGGAGAAGTATTTTGCAAGTAATCGATGATCATTCAAGATGGTGTGAAATAAAAATTTTAAAACGTAAATGAGAAATGTTGAAATTCTTTAAAGAATTTAAAATGTGCATTGAAAATAGAACGAATCGAAAATAAAGTATTTACAAACTGACAATGGGACAGAGTACATAAATGAAAATTTTAACAACTATTTAAGAAAAAATGGTGTTAGTAGAAGATTAACAGTTAAGTATACTCCTGAACAAAATGAAGTTGCAGAAAGGAAAAATCGAACTCTCATCGAAACTGCTAGATATATGCTAATAGAATGTCAGATGCCATCATCGTTTTGAGCAATATCAACAACAAATTATATCAGAAACAGATGTCCATCAAAAACATTAAATGGAAAGACACCTTATGAAAAGTGGTTTGAAACAATACCAAATTTAGTTATTTCAAAAGATTTGGTTGTGAAGAATATACATTAAATGTTGAACCAAATAAAGGAAAATTCACACCACGATCTAAAAGTTGTACCTTCCTAGGATACCGTGAATGTTGTAAGGGATATCGCGTTTGGATACCAGATGAACACAAAATAGAAATTACACTTAAAGGAATTAACTGCATCGATTGACAATGACTTTATTGACTCTGCTCCAGAAACAATAAAAGATGAAGATTGTGTCAGTGTGGAGAAAATCGAAAACACGAAATATCAGGAAATAAAATTGGAGAATCCAGACGATATTGCTGGTGATGATTTAAGAACATCATCCTGAATTAATTAAAGGACCAGGAAGATCCAAAACAATTAGGACTGGGAGCAGGGAAAGACCTCGAAAATAGTTTAATATGCTGGAAGTAAATTCTCAAGAAGAGTTTAATATGCTGGAAGCAAATTCAATTAACTGTGAATTTATCGTGTTAGGAGGTTCCGGTAAACCAAGCCATAACTGGATGCAATGCTACAGAATGGTATCAAGCTGTAAGTGGTGAATTAAGGTCTATTATTATAAATGATACATAAAATTTAGTTGAATGTCCCAATGGATGTCATTATAAGCAGCAGATTTGTTCTGAAAAATAAATTTAAACCGGATAGAGGTTTGGAAAGAAGAAATGCTAGATTAGTAGCTTGTGGTCTTACGCAACAGCATGGTGTAGATTTTATAGACATTTTCACCTGTTGCACATTTAAATTCATTTTGTTTAGTCATTGCAATATCAGTTCATTACAAATTGCCAATCTGTCAATTTGACATTAAAAATGCATTTTTAAAAGAAAATTAAATGAATGTTCCTGAACTCCTTGAAGAAGGTTTGACAGAAATTATATAAGAACTGAACCAACTGATAGTATTACTTATAAAAAGGTAAATGAAATGTCTCAAAAATTAAAAGTAGTAAATAAAGTATATTTGTTATATTAAAGAATTTCTAAGATGCTTTGATATGTCTGAATGTAATCCTATATGTGCTCCAAATTTAAAGGAAATGCAAAAGAATTTACTACTTTTGAGAAGAAGTTGCCATGTATATCATATATAGAACTTGATGTATTTGACTATTGCTATTAGGCCTGATATTTCACATGCCGTCAGTGTTTTAAGCTAACTTAATGATTGTCACAGTTATGATTACTAGTTAGCTGCGAAGCGTGTTTTACGTTATTTAAAAAGTACTATAAATGTGGGCATCACCTATCAGTCTAACAAAAAATTGTTAAAAGGATATGTAGATGCAGATTGGGGAAATAATGTTGAAGATTGTCAATCGTACATTGGATACACCTACATTTAAAATCGAGGAGCTATTTCATTCGAATCAAGAAAGCAACGCACCATAGCACTATCCTCAATTGGAGCTGAGCACAGGGCACTAACAGAAGCTACAAAAGAAGCCGTTTATCTAAAGAATTTTTTATCAGAATTTAACTTGAAAGAATTTAATGAAATATTGCTGTTAACTAACAAATTAAAATTATCAGAAAAATCCAGTATTTTGTAATAGAACTAAATACATCGATATTCACTTTTCGTGAAATTTTAAATAAAGATATTATAAATATTAAGCATATATCCACGCAAGAATGGTTGTAGATATTTTTACAAAACATTGGACGAAAGTGAAACATCTACAATGTATGGAATCAATGGGTATGAACAATGACTTGCAGTGTCGACACCTCACTAGTAGTAGTAGTAGTAGTAGTTTATTTGTATAGTAGACTCAGAGAGCATAAAACATGTCAAAATACATAAAACGTACAATAAAATTAGGAACAATTAATATATACAATGTATTGAAATAGTTAAAATATAAAATCTATACATACATACATAAAAAACATTTTATTAAAATTATGTCATGATAAAAACTATTCAAAATAAGATGTGCATGTTTCTATGGTCAATTTCAGAGCTAAAGCTGATTTTGATTCTTGTTGAAGAATTCTTGCAAGGAATAGATGGCTATTCCCTTCATTTTATTTATTTTTTTTTGAATTTGTAGAAACTCAAGCTTTTCATGTTTCGTGGTAGGACATTGTATATTTTGGTTGCTTGAGTATCGAACTGTATGTTGAGGGGAAGTGTTGGAAATATGCCATCCTAGATAAATAAGGGTGTAATAATAGTAACATATGAATATATGTAAAAATAAATAAAACATTTTTGTGCTTTGACATTTTTTATAAATAGCTAAATATTAAATACATTTGTTTGGTAGAGAAACATAGTTATTCTAACAAAATCTGTATAGTGCATTCAATTAAAACCATATATTTAGCTTTTGCGCTATTGTAGGGGCCCTCAAACAAGCCTTTATTATATTGTGAAGGGTATTTTTTTGGAAACAGCAAGGAACTTTAAAAAAAAACTTTTTTCTCTTGATTTAGAACTGTGTATATGATCCAAGTTTGTCGATGGATTTTAAAATCACCCTGTATATTATCCTAAAATATGGGATCTTTAACATTTTGCAGTAAATATTAAAATGTAGCTCTGAAGCAATTTTTATCTCAGTGTAGACTATATATACCTCAAATAGAATAACAATTATTTACAATTGTTTACTTTTCTTATTAGTAAAGGTCAGTTTTATCTATTGTCCTTGAATATTTACAAAATTATGTTCCATGAAACATCAGTTCAGGCTTTTTGTGCCTGCCAATATTGTATTTAAATAATAATATTTATGAATAAATATAAAAAATTGGATAAAAACAGTTATTAATGTAGCTTGCCTTAATTTTAAAATAAGCTCAGAATATCATAACTGGTTTAATAAATGTAACATTTATTGTTTTTTTAAAATATAGCTTATCAGGAATTTAGTATTTAGTGTATACTTGAATATTATTTGTTTTGACTTTCATTTTTCACATTTCTGGGCATATACAGGGTGTATTACAATTGTTGTTAAAATTTAAGGGACAAAAATACCAAAAAAGAAATTGAAATACAATTTTTTGTTTATACAATTCTAAATGGAATAGTCAAAAAATTAATGAAAGTAAGGGAGAAACCTTTAAATAGTTTCTGATATTTCTCAGAGTTTTTTACAAATTATATATTGGTCATTAGTACAAAAGACATTATGCTTCAGAATTCAAGTTCACTTAGATGTATTTCTTTGTACCATAAAAACAAATGTTTTATCTATGTAATAATTTCATAATTTTGATCTCTAGCAGCTTCTACTTATTTTATTTGCATAATTGTTTCCATTTCAATAATAATTACCATGCTTAATAGTGAATTGGTTGATAACTTGTTAGTCTATGAAGATTATAATTAAATCATAGTAAGCATCAGAAATTTATGTTTAATAATCAATGAGATGTATTATAAGGTCCCATACAGCACACAATCTTTCATAAAATTTTTTTGCAATATTCCCTTGAAACATTCAGAATGTGGAACATTTCTGAAACATTTATAAATGCTAAAATGTCTTCTAGTATTACAAGCTTCTGAAATATTGCATATAAACTGCAATGTAATATTTCTTATATGTTGCTAAAATATGTCATGGAAATATATTTGGTTAAATAGTAGATTTGGCTTTTGTTTATTATTAATTTATTGAAAGCTTACAGAAAAATGAAATGAAGTTTAGATCAAACGGCTCCGTATTAGTCATACAATGCATGACAAGCGTGAAATTTTAATGATAATGACCAGTCATGATTATGCTATGTCAGATACTGGTAAAAAAGACAGGAATACAGGAAAACAAATTATAAAACCGACCTGTATAGATAATAGAATATAATAAAAACATGGGGGGTGTGGATAAAGCGGACATGCTGCTCAGTTCTGTGGAAACAGTTAGAAAAACAGTCAAGTGGTATAAGAAAGTCGTTTTTCACTTGCTTTTTCACTTGTCTTTTAAATTCGCATGTCCTTTATCAAGAACTTCATAAAAAGAAAATCACACTAGCTGATTTTCAACTGAAATTAGTTAGGCAACTAAATGAAACACACGGCAAAAATCATTCTTCTAGTAGCAGATTCCACAAAGACAATCCTTTGCGATTGACTGGAAAACACTTTATTTCTAAGCAGTCCAGTGACATACATGATAGGCCTACAGTACGTCGGTGCGTTATTTGCACCAAAAATAAAAAACGCAAGGAGACAACATTTTGGTGTCAATTATGCAGCACTCCACTATGTATAACTCCCTGTTTTGAAATATTTCATACTAAAAAAAATTTAATTACTCCTTCAAAGTAATAATCAAATTGCATTTTTGTTAAGTCTTCACCGTATTTTTTTAATTTTCTACTTTAGAATATTTTTCTGTTGTTAATTTCAAATACATATTTTTTTATAAATAAATTTTTGGCTATAATTTTATTCTTTGACTTTAATATACATTCGTAAAGCGATTACCATACCTATTCGTACGAAAACCGCAAGTATACGTAATCACAGTGTCCTCATTATGAAGACCGTACGTTTACAGAAACCATCGAAATACTTCGTATAGAGGAATCACTATTATAAACACACGTTCCGTAGCAAAAGGGTTAAAAAAATATTTAAGATTAACAATTGCATCAGCACAGTTTATTCCAAATTTTTCAAGATCTGAAACACATGTTTTATAACTGTGATATAAAAGAAAAAGAATAAAAAGAACCTTTCAAATGAAAGTTACCAATTCTTAAGAGTAATTTACCTTATAATTGCTATAATTCATTATTTATAGTTTCTTCTACATTTTTGTTTACATTGGACCATCTGAACCTAACGCCAAACGCTTTTCTTGGATAAGTCAAATTCATTTATCTCATAATTAATTTTTTTTGTAAGATCTTTAGATCTTGAACGATCAATAAAAAATGTTCTTAAATAACAGTTAAGAACTTGACACTTCAATTTATAGAAATAGTTTATTTAAATTTGAAGCTCCTTTTTCGATTTTTCATTTACCAATTCATCACACAAAAGGCTGTAATATGAAACTTAAAACAAATAACAAAATTAACAATGAAATTAAAAATAAAGAGAATAATAATTTACCTTCTGTGCCATCAATTAAAAACTCTTTGAAATATGGTGTTAAGCACCATCAATTGTTAAGTATTAAGTTTGTGATAACTGAAAATTATGAACTATTTCATTGTCAAGAAATATGAATTTAATCTTTACAGAAGCAAATGAAAAATTGGAAATAACTATCTTTAGTGTTCATTAAAGTTCAGATTTCAAAGAATTCATTTTTTCTTCAGTCAAACGAAGACCTAATGATGATGCTTGTATTTGTTTATTTTCTTTCAATGTTTTTAATGTGCTTTTGTGTAACATTCCTTTAGAATGTGATTTTATCATTGTTACATGGCATTCAATAATGATTATTTTATTGCAAGCTATGCAAATAAGGGTTGTTTTGTTCTTCTTTATTATATATGATGAAAGTGTTGTCAGGATTTGTGGTTTCAATTTGAAGGATCAGAGTAGCCAGATTCCTTTTGAAAGAAAACGTGACTTTGTCATGGAAACTAGTTTATTTTAAAGACTCGGCGGTTGATTGTGGACCTTATCGGTGTAGACCTAGGATATGGACAATCGTATTCCCTAATCAGCATCTATAACCTCCCCCACCTGCATACTGTAAGACCAGGCATTCATAGAGTGTAGAAAAAAGGAGATAATTGTCTCTTACTCTGTAAGCCTGTAGTATTCACAGACCTCTCCCAGTGCTGCATGCCCTCTTCTTGGTGAGACATAGTTCCTTACCACGAAAAGAAGGAAGTCCCGTAGTAGATATAAACCCTAGTTTTTGTTATTAACAACTGTTCATTGTAAAAGATATTTACTGTATTTTTTTTCTAGTGAAACTTAGTCAATGGAGGATAGTGGTAACGGCACCATACCCGCCCATTTGGTTAACCTGTTAGGTTGTTAATTTTGAATATGTTTAATTGGTAACCTTTGTGTAACTTAAGCTAGTTTGTATAACCCTTTGATTTATTATTATGTGGAAAGATTATGCTGAATAATATTCGTAATAATTGTGATATTCTCTTTTGAAATTAATTCGATTATATAGTCAAATGCCTTCTCAGTTAGTTGTATTTTAAATATATTTAGCTATAAGACCATTACCTGTAAAGCTTATAGAATTGGGAGTTAGTCCGAGTGGAACCTGCGTCACATCTGGGGACATAGGGAGGGGCTTGTTCCTGCCAGTAGATTAGCTATTACTTTACAGTTAATCAAATGCAAGCAACTGGTTCTGTCTCACTGGTTGATGCCTGTTGGGCATACCCCTTATCGTGGACAAAGGTGGTGGATCCCAGTATTGAAGGTGATGGAACTGTTAACAGTGATTCCTGCCATTATTTTCAAACCCCCTTTTGCACCGCAGTATCCCAGCCATGCTCGTAGTACGGCCATCTCCATTAACCACGTAGGTTAACCAAGAATTGTTAAACTGACACTATCCCATAATGAACTACAAGTATTTAGTTTGTTTTAAATTACTGTAGAGTTCCTTTTATTTTCTCGGTTATGAAGAACAATAAACATAAAGATCAGAACCAGCCATTTGCATATCAACATTGATACAAAGGATGCATTCGGTAGGGCATAGTGTTTTGTATCAGAAATCAATGATAATGGTGTTCTAGTGAAATAAATTTTTAAGAATTTGAATCTTGCACCAACAGCATAATTTAGCGATGTGACAAAAATGGTGTGTTATGCAAATCTAATGAATGGGCAATCTAAATCAGTTTAATGATTCAAGAACCAATTTAGAGAACAGTTGTAGTATATTTTTTTCGTATGCTAGCACAAATTTTAAAATTAAACAAAATTTGAAAACTGCATTAAGAAATAGGGATTAGGGAAATCAAATTTTGTGTAACTAATAAAAATAAAAAGAGGACACATTTAAAATTTGATAAGATGTTACCAGTGAAACAAAATGTGATTTTTTAAAAAATATTAAACTATTTGAGTTTAATGGCAATTTTAAAAGGGCAAGAAAAGATAAACCAATAGAAACAGAACTACTTGTAAAATAAAATTAGAAAGTGTAAAAGTTAAAATAAAGAGTGTAGGACGAACAGAGGAAACAAAATTAAAAAAAGATGACCTAAATAAATAACGAAAGTAATGTTTTAAAACAACCCCAGAAAACAGGTGATAAAAGAGTTTTTAGAAAAAATTGAGTTGATAACTATATAAAGTTTGAAAACTTGAAACAAGAATAAATAAATTGGTTTTAATAGTAAAACTTGAGCATTAATATAGGGAATTTGAAAGCTTGAAATGAGAATAAATAAATGGAAATTTTTTAAGTTAAAGTCAAGTACTGTGATGTTTCAGTCCTTACTGAATAGTGCATGAAGAATAAAGAACTTACGCTCTACCCGGTAGAAGTTCTTAGTCGTGAGGGATGATTCTTTGTGTAGTTCTTATTGGACCTGTATACCTCTGTTTCAACTAGTCTAATTGTCGAAACTCTAGTGAAATGGCTCATTTACAGTGGACGTCGTTTGTGCTAGATGACGTTGCTCGAACTTCGGTTACGAAAAGAACTTCTAGTTAATGTTCGCTTTGGTCATCAGCGGAATTGAAAAGATATGTAATAACACTAATTTATTGACATAAATAAGAAATTCCAACAGTACAAATAAATAAGCAAATCAAATGGCATAAATAATAAAGTAACTCAAATATACACGGAAATCAAAATCGCTCTAGTTTGTTAGCAAAGTAATTAAAAATCTAAGACAGCATACAAAGTAAATTATTTACAAATGTTAGCATTTGTAAATTAATTCGGGGTTCATATGAAACTCGTAGACGGGCATGTTATAAATCCTGCCATAGCTCTCTAGCGAATGGCTCTCCTAAGACATGTGAACGCATGGGCTAGCGGTATGTTTAGAGGTCTATGTATACAAGCATCGCTTTCAGCAGCACTCGAGGCGTAGCTTGCACTGGGCGGGATGGAGGTGAGGGGTTGGCGTGTACCCGCAACCGGAGATGCCACATCTCTTTCGAAATAGCGTTATTTCTGCAAACTGCAACCTAGCTACTCATTTGCAAATGACGTACTAATTCATTCGGTAAATGGTCTAGATTTCGCATCGACATGCGTCCGCTATCGTTATAACACAACGCACAATGACGTTGAAAGACGCTCGACGTCATCTGTAATTAGCTACGGAGCAACATGCTTACAAACGACTCCGTGACGGTCTGGTTTATAATTTGGCGGCAATAACATCAGGAACGCTATTATGGACTCGGCCTATCTTCATTAGAGAACAACGAAGTCTAGAACATCATTTTAAAATCTTTGTATTAAGAACTCCATCATATGGGTTCTCCAACGGTTTTAAATAACAATCAGGCTTTCAACAGATTGACGAATCCTAGTGAAGTTGTATCAACCTTGCTGTAAAAATTATTAACAAAATAGCTTTAGTTGTTAGAAAAGCTTTCACGGTATTTGCACTAGGCAATGTTCTGTACTGAGTTTCATATGAAGACTGATTTTCCGGTCATGAAAGCGTCTTATTTATACTTAAATTGGTATTCGCGTTCTTTGTTTCGCGAATACTCATTTGGCTGGCTTTCTTTGTTTTCTATCTTTCTGATACGGATAACAACTGCATGTATTTAAACAATTCGTTTGTGCAACGTGATGCAATATTCTTGATTAGTTATTTACTCATTAATTAGTATTTTAATAATTGGAGATCATTGTTTATATTACTTGTGGATGATTATCACAACGATCTTGACTACTTTCAGATGGTAATGGCTAATATTTGCATCAAGTTGCGTAATCTTATTTAATTAGCTTATAGCATTTTTACAACAGCTTTTAATTAAGCAGTTTTTCTATTATTAATTTAAATTAAACTTGTACACTCATGCTCGGTATTCGACACTTTCTTAAAGTTTGTGAAATTCTTAATTCTGTCTTATTAATTACACTTCCGTATTTATTAATATAGCGAAAACATGTAGAATTTTTAGGAATTCTATTAGATCGCGTTTTGCGTTATTATGGCATTTCGTATAAATATTACAGTATTGACTAATGAAGATTTGAAACATAAAACCTAAATGAAATAAATAAATTGAGTAAGGAAATTATTTAAAACTTGAGTGTTAATTATGCAATTGAATGCTTAATTAGATCAGGGTGGCGACAGACCTGGAAAACCGGGAATACTCAGGGAAATGTTAGGTACAGGGAAAAATCAGGGAATTATCAGGGAAATTAAGAAACATCATAAA
>JAHWXV010727597.1:0-12025 GCA_024586415.1 Phrixothrix hirtus | reverse complement strand
GTTCAAATATTCAAATATTTTAACTGTTTAAACTCATGTGGTGTACATACTACTGCATTTTGTAAAATTGTTCAAGAATCGTTTTATATTATATTGTGTGTTATAAGCGCTGATCTTAGTACATTTTCACCTTTGGTGGAATAAAAATAGAAGTATTAAAAACTGTAATAATTGATTGCTACCTTTTATGTTCCCTTGTTCTTCAAAATTTACTATAACAATCTAGTTGAATCATATAAGTGTTGTATTTTTAATTTAAACTCATTGTAATTCATAATTAATTTGTAGTACCGTCCCAATGAAGGTTTGAAATTGTTCAGACGAAATATTGACATTTTATTATAAATTGTAGTAGAGGTTGGTTTTTTTTCGACTCAAGCCATAAGCTGACATTCAGGGAACGAGTAGTGTATCATAGAAGGGTGGAGCCAAAATTAACAGACTGTTTTTAATTCTTTATTCCATCAATATTTAGAAAACCAAATACTTTCCAAGTGCATAAACTACACATATAGTTGCACATCATTGCCAACGGGTTAAGTGTTTCATATTTCCATGCTATAAAAATTAATGGGCTTGTCTTAATCTAATTTTGGGCCATTGTCATGGTAATACGGGGCTAAGTTAGTGACATAAGGTGGCTGTTGGGCAAATTTCAGTTTGTATCGGCTAAATTTCCTTCACTTGTATTACGATGTGCAGCACGGCATTGTATTCGTGTTGCATCACGCTTCATAATAATTCATCATACCTCTTAAAGCATTAAGTAGCATACTTTTGTAACAGCTCAGTGAATCGTATTAATGATTTTTCTATAATAAAATGAAACGGCGTAAATATCCATATGTAATTCTAGAAGGCAGTAACAGGAGCCTTAAGTGCAGACCATTGCGCATTTATTTACGTCGCCCAATCTATATCACGTTATACTAGCTTGCTTAGAATAAGTACTATAGTAGTAAACCCATGACGCATTTCCCGTAAGAATATGATGCAGAAGCTACTAAGCGTAGAATGCATCAAAATGAAGTTTTGATTAATATACACTTTCACAATTTATACCTACCTGTGTACACATTTTCTTCACAGTTAATCGTACTGTTTATTACTTTCAATATATTAACGAATAGCACGCGCGTGTGTCATTATTATCGATCTTGTACGTTAGGAACGTGCCTAGTTTGCACAGTTTTACTAGTAAACAATTGACCCTTTTGGGATGTTACATCACCGTACTGTACTTACAGTATTGTCAAAATCTCAATCAGTTTCATTTTCTCGTCAGTAAAAACTTTACTATCAGGAGTTATACTATTGAACTGGATCCCTTTTCCTCGCTTATAAAGGTAGTTTCTGACTCTAAGATAATACCTTGACACTCAGGTAGGAGAGGAATCTTAGTACGCCCACTTGTTTTCTATTACAGCACTAGCGATAAGAAAAGGATTGAGTTTATGAATAATCCACCCTCGAACCTATACATTCTGATATATAAGGAACTCTCTTAATCTTTAACATTAATGAACATTCAGAGAAACCACCTGAATGGAATATTCAGTACCCTATGAGTACTTCTATTCTATATTAAGGAGTTCGATAAAGTTTGTTGATATTTTATGTGTATGCGTGGTGGGTAAAAATCACCGACTGATTTTAAATGGGTATTCTGCTATAAGAAATGGTTAAACTCCCACAAAGTGATCTGCATTTACTTCGCAAAGGCCGAAGGTTCAGTATTTCTTTTAGCGCTGTACGTGCGGTATCTCTGGAAAGCTTAATTTTACCAGGGTTGTATGTAGGCACTTCCTCTACTACATTCTCTGGATGTCATTCTGTGGACACTTGCCCGCTTCGTTTACCGACTGCAACATAGCGAGTTTTCATAAGTTGTTTCGTAATTCAGGCCGACATACTCTTATAGTTCAAAACGTGATGCTATCTGAACACGCTGCTTCCAGTAGCTCAAAAAAATTGTCAGGTTTTCAGCTCATATTTTTAGAGATCCTAGAACAGTGTTACGATCATGTATTAATAAAAAAACAATAATTAACAAGAACTTTGGTCATTTAAAATAAGATGGTGATTTCTCACTCACTCTGTATGTGTTGCTGCTCTAACAGGATATAGTTACAATGAAATAATAATAAAATTTAGCCAAAAAATAATTGAAGCCCCTGTGGAAAGCTGTTGTAGCAGTACCTAACTTAGTATTGAAAGCATAAAAATTTAATTTACTTACATTTATAGAAACGATTGAATTTTCAATTCAAGTTCTATAGTGTATTAACCCTGAATACCGATATCAATTAATGAAATTAAAAGAAAATATGCTGGTTATTTAATTTTGCTTGTTATTGATGCTGAAATAGCTTGCCGTTTCAAATATTTTTGAAATAATTTAAATTTGCCTTAGGTCATGCTAATATAGCACATTAAATATTCACGAATTATTATAAAAAGCATTACCAGAAGCAGAGAGAAACTTTGATTTTAATGTAAGTATATATTGAAGCAGATCCCACAATCAATTTTATAAGCAATCCTAATAATGCTTAGGTATAACAAGTTAATATTACACAAAATAAATATCAACGTATTTATTTTATCGCTCCTCTAAAAATAGCTTTAAGGAAATTGATATTTTAAATTAATGATATTTCAAGTAAGAGCATAAAATTTTTATGTTCAATGAAGTGTTAATAACGTTACTTTATTCATTAGATACATATCAAGTGGCAACGTTTATAACGATTTTCAATTTTTCACTTTCGCAATTAATTAAAAAATGGCTATAAAAAGAGTGTTTAATGATTATACTGTTCTACTGATCCCAACGGGATACTTTTTCCTTAAATATTAATTATAACTTTTATTGGTAATTAGTAATTTTGATTATCGCACTGCGGGTTGCTTAATTTATTTCCCTATCCCACTTCAGCAAAATATTGTAGTTTTTTCTGCTGTTATCTGGAATTAGTGTTGCTGTAGTTAACGGGTGCCAAGGCTAAATGTTCAAAAACGTTTTTATTTTGAATAGTGCGAGGGTTGACAGTTCTGATATGTGTTCTAATTATTTGACCTTCAACTAACGTCGCAGAAGGAAGCAACTACAAATGCGAATGAAAATAAGATAGTTCATTTGATATATAATTCAATTCCTTACTACATGCAAAAACTCTAACATTGCATACTGTAATGTTGTTAATGTATTAAATAATATACGATGCTATTTCAATTAGTCAGGTAGAAATACATTCCTGCAGGTGCCATTGTCCTGTGGCAATATTGGTCAGGTTCTAACCAAAAAGCTATAAAGTCTTGTTTTTTATTTGAATTTTCCAAGATTTGCATGAATTTAGTATAATACAGCATCAATAAAATCTTTATATATTTATTCTTAATTTGTAATTAGTGTTTGAGAAATAAATATACCTGTCGTAAACACGCCGGCGTTGGGTATATCTGTATTGTAACGAAACTAGTTAATTGCTTAAAGGTCTATATTTTTATTCACTAAATTATAAATTACATATTAACACGTATTCAAGATAAGTATTTATTTTACAGTAAACTAATAATAAACGTTTGCATCTCTATTTATTTAAAACAGTTGGTTAACAATATTTTTAGTAAAACTACACTAAAGTAGTATAAACCTCCATTTATATAGAAAGGGGAGTCCTCGATAAACTTTAGAATGGCCATACCACTAATTCCAATGTCATGGCTCATTGCTGTGATTTTGAATTTCTTTAGATATCAGATACAGTATTGAGTCATTCGTAATTGCATCACTTACTTTAGTTATATGGAGCCTAATTTCCTATAATTTCTAATTTTGCTAGACTTCTCCTCCCTTAAGACTGTTACGTCCCTACCAGCGTCCTCAGAATTTTCCCTTTCGAATGCAAGAATATACACTGCAATCCATACTACCATCCCATTTCTTAAAAAAGTTGCAGTTCACGGATTTCTGTTGGATTTCAACTAGGAACCAGGATTTTGATTCAGTTGTAATACCAAACTGAGCTTTTCGAGGTCCCGAATAAGTTGACATAAATGTAGTAAATTGATGTTTACTGCCCTAGACTTTTACGTTTTCAAATATATAGAACTTTCGTTCTGGGTTTCTTCCAGCGTGTAGGGCTAACCGATTCACGTGAGTTACCTTCGGTTTTTCATTAGATGGTTTCACTATCCGATCGATTAGATCGTTGATCGCTTTTATCACTTTATAGGACCTCGCCAGGATCTTTACAATTTGTAAGAGAGACTTCTGCCGTTGAGATCCGCACAGTCAAACCAGTTCATTCGTTTGAAATCTTCTCATTCTAGAGCCTTCATGGTAGTAGACTTTCTTTCGATCACTTGCAATATGGATGTTATTCCGAACATTTTCATGAACTGAATCTTGCTTCTTTGGCTTGCTTCCATACTCTAAATCACACAGTAGCCTAATTTTATGCGCAAATAATACGCAAGCTGGAGCCTCTCCCTCGTTTCGTTGACAACTGACCGGTATGCCATCGAGAATAGATGTAAGTACTGCTTGCACACTATTTGAAGATCTGAAGAAAACTGTTGATAAATGTTTTCCCATTGTACGATTAATACGTTCCACCATTCCATATGACTATGGATGAAGAGCGGTTGTTGTGGTCTTGTGTATCTTTAACGGATGACATAGACTTTGGAATAAGGCTAACCCAAAATTTCCTCCTTGAATATCATTCCAACGGAATTTCAAAGCGGCTAAATAGTTTTTTGGTTTAAATGTTATAATTAGGTATTTGAACATATTTACGACTTTATGATATTGTAACTTAAATTGGAGTTGTATTTACTTTATCTATAATTACCATATCTATTTTGGACATATTAATATTTTTATATAATTCCTTTATATGGACTTTTGGTGTATAACTAATTTTATAATTGATGATTTAAGTAACATGCCGTGCAATTGGTTAGATTTAAAGTATCGGTAACCATCAATCGATGCGCCTGATGGAATGGGATATTTAATTTTGGTTTAATATATGAAGGGTACGGGTTCAAACGGAGCTAAGTCCATTTTATGCAATATTTTGTCTGGTGCCGTCATCTAGTAGTTTTTGCAATGAACTGCCTTTTCATATACTTATAAACGTCCAAAAGGAGGTTAGTTTTTTAATATTATAGATTTAAAATTACCAGCACAGGTCCAAAAGGTTCTAAATCGCGCGTGTACGAGTCCAGACTGGGTTAAGTCCATGTATACGATGTTATGCGCGAAGCAATGTTGATATGACATATAATTCTAGATATTGCTGTTGCTGTTAACACGTGGTTTAATAAAGTATTTATTTTTAGAATATTAAAATATATAAAAACAAAACGAAATTAGTGATGGAGGAGAAAGAAAAATGACAGTGAAGGTGAGTGTGAATCAGTAAAGAAGCGAAAAGTTTACGGTAGATTGAGAGAGGTTATGAAAAAGGTTGGGTTACAAAGTCATGAGGCCGGAGAAAATTGTAACTGTAAGAAAAAGTGCTTCCAAAATATTCTAGTGCAGGCAAGAAATGCGAGAATTAGAAACTTCAATGCACTTTTGTCTCATAACGAACAAAACTCTTATCTCTGCAGTTTAATTTCTATCTACCTGTTAGAAAAAGGAGGTCGAAGAGTGATAAAGAACAGGAAAGTCATGGGAGCGCTACGTTTGGTTATAGAGTACGAGCCAATTTTGATAATTCTGTAAAAGAAGTCGAAGTGTGTAGAATGGCCTTTATGTCGCTTCACGGTATAAAAAAGGAGAAAATTGCCTATTTGTAAAATTCATTAAAATTAACTGTATACCTCCTAGAGATAAAAGAGGCGAAAATAAAAATCATCCAAAAAAATTCAAACCAGATGTTTCCTTGGCTATATACGATTACATCAAACCGTTTAAGGGTAGGAAAAGTCAATATATCATGGAAGATAGTAAAAGAATTTATTTACCTGAAGAGCTAATATTAAAAGGATGTTTAAAATATTTTGTGAATTTCATCTAGGTGTGAAAGTTTCATAGGAATCTCATCGCAGAATTTTAAATAAAAAGTTTAATATTTCATTCGGTTACCCACGCACCAACACTTGTACTGCCTGTAATGAATTTTAAATAAAAATGAAATGCTTGGAATTTAATACTTCAAAACGTGGAAGTAGAGATGAGAAAGATACTCAGTAAAAGAAAATAAAGTTAACTGTTGAAAACAAGTTCCATACAAGAAAAGCTGAGGTGTTATGTAACAGAAAAAGGACTTCAAAGAACCGGAGCATAGTATCGGTCACAGAGGAAGAAATTGTCTTAGATCTTGGAAAAAACCTGTGTATTCCAAACATTAGTACAAACGACGTTTATTTCAAGGGTTAATTGAATGTTTATGCTGTTAACATTCATATTCTTTCTACTACTCAGAGTGTGTTCTATATTTATCCAGAAACAGTGGGAACGAACGGAAGTGATGATATATGTTCTATGCTTCACCACTTTTTGCACAATTTTTTAGATTCGAATGTAAAAAACCTGACTATCTTCTGTTTTTCTTATGCAGGGCAGAACAAGCATTTCACAATGTCTCGCTTTCTGCACAATGTTGTTCAGTAATGTGAAAGTAATTTTTCCCATTTGAGGGCATTCTTATATGAAATCAGATAAGAACATGGGCTTAGTAAATACAGCACAAAGAGCATATATTCCTGCAGATTGGGCAGATATTTTAGGGACACTTGTACAAAACCATCACCATTTAACGTCGTCGAAGTGGAGCAAGCACCGTTTAGATCATGAACAGAGCCTTTTGATTGCATTATAGGCTATCTAAAGAAATATCGATTACCTACTAAAGTCATTCGAGAACTGGAAATTCGTCAGGAGCATCCTAGGGTCATTTTCTACAGAAATACTTGTAATGGAATGTGACAACCCGGCATCGCAAAAACTAAGGAGAAAAAGCGCAAGGTCATATTACTGTAGAACGAATTAGTTCTTTTACAGAAACTATACACAGGTAAAACGCTTTACGGTATGATTAAAAAGGTTCTTAGATAAACTTTATTTCTAGGTCATATTTCAACACATTCCACAAAGTACAAGCGCCTACAGAATTTGAAGAAATTTTACAGTATTGAAGCTAAAACATTTTCTGATTCTCTGCCAAAAAATTGATACCTAATTTAGAATTAGTTACTTTCTGTTAACATTCCTCTAACATAAATTGTAGGATGTATATTATTTTGCAAAGTAGTTAGCTTCTTATGGGTGACAATGTTTACTAGTGAAAGTTAGCTTTGTTGTTTTTCACTACCGTATTGATTAATGACCAAAGTTTTTCTGTTAAATATATTAAGAAGGAAATTCTAACAATTTTTGTTAATCACTAGATCCATAGGTTTAAGAAATACGATGTTTTAAACTTTCTTTTTCGTTTTCTAATAAAATCTTATTTTGTGACTAAGCTCTTTGTGGACCTGTATCCTTCGCATACATATCTTTACAGTATTTAGGTTTTATCGATCCTTTAGCTTATGCCTTGTTGTACGTTGCACTAACGCAGGTACCTTGGCCCATAGATGTGCCTCTATTGAGACGATAGGAGTACCAGCGCCCTGGCCAGGCTTATTTATTATCTTGATAGCTACTAATTCCTTCCTACTTCGGGAAGTGTTCAAGATAAATGACGCAGCATTGCGATTGGCATCGACCATCTCATAGAGTCGAGAACTAGACTTTATTGAAATTCATATTTTGTTTGGTAATACCTTATAACTACTAATTTGCTACCGCTACATATTTAAACTGCTGGGTGAGTGCCAGAAAGTTACGCCACATCGCTGCATAATCAAAAATTATTAATATTTCAGTTTAATGCATACTTCAAATGTTCTTAATAAATATTTGAAATCATTCCTAAATTGAAATGTTAACTGCTTTTATTCCCTAACCTATCGTAGCGATTTTATATAATTTTTGAAGTGATAAAATTTGATCTAAGATGTGTTTGAAAATTTTTCATTATATGAAGGTATTTAGTAAAGTTCAATTTACTTAAATCGCATTATCTAGTACAATCAAATTTTAATTTTTTACATACATATTGTAATAATCATTCTCTGTTGTAATAACGAACGTTTAATATTCTCGTACCTTATATATGTTGCATACTTTTTAGGATACATTTATTTTTATATAATTTTAAATGCATAAAATATGTGAGTACTGATCTTACATATAACATATTATTTTACAAGTAAAAGAAATTTTGTCTTGGACAATATGTGTGTGCATCATATGTCGACATATCAATTCTCCTACCTCTCATTAGTTGGAATTGTTAATATTTCTGTGGTACTTAACAATCTAACTTTCAAAATTAAGGTTTATTGTGTGAAAATTACTTTAAATGTATGATATCCATATTAATTGTTGTGAATAAAACCCCAGTATAGATTTGCGCATTTCAATTACCAAATTGTTTTAATCTACTTCCTGCATTATTTAATTTGCTTTAGGTTAAGAGTGTGCGAAAATTCTTTTCAGTTACTTTTATATGGGAATACTATAGCATAGCTATACCTAGTTACCTGTTATATTTCACTTTTGGGTTTTAGTTCCATCTTTTTCAGGTGCAATATGTCTAATTCTGCTTTTGAATAGTATGGTGCCCTTTTTGGTTTGTTCCACTCCACTGTATCGGATGATAAGTTTGTCTATTGCATCTATAGCCTCGATCGAAAAACTATCTTCCCACTCCATAGCTTTTATCATAACCAGAACTTGCCCAGGCATACTTGCATTATTTGCCCAATGTGTATTGTGCCGTCATAAGGTAAACCCCTGTAAATGAAATTTCAATACAATGGTTGCAAATTGCGTTTGAAATTCGTTACGATACGTAGCTTCAACAAAAAATTGAAAACATATGAAAACCAGTAGGTTAGTTAAATTCTATATGAAAAAACGATTGAACTGCAAAAAATTCACGTTTTTAATTGTTTTCATTATTTAAAATCCGATACGGGGAATTTCATTACCTATATCATGAAATTATACTAGAGTGAAAAACCTTATTTGACAAATACGGGAATATAGGTTAGAATAAATGAAATGTTACGTTTATTATATAGCTTTTCAAGAAATGACACATTTTTTTATTAAAATAAAAAAAGAAAATTACAAAGATCGTTTGTAAAAAAACATATACGAAACGAACAGTTGACTTAAATTTATATAATTTTTTCTGCAAGATCCAACAAAAACATTTTTCTGTCTTTTGGAATTATACCTTCTAAATCTTTTAATATATTTTCGGTGTTTTCCTTTTCAAAACTACTAGGTGTTATTTTAATAGAAGGTATAGAAACATTGTTAATGTATTTCTTCTGTAAAAAGTCAAGATATTCCCATTTTTCATCATTCTGGCATTTATAATGGATAATAAATTCATTTCTTCTTACTAATACTTCTGTTATTTTAGAAATACATACTTTTGGGAAATGTTTCTTAATTTTACTTGCAGAGGAAAGGTTTATACATGAATGAAAGTTGTTCAATGACATACACTTAATATGCACCTTCCCTTTGTTACTTATTTGTACTGCATTCACAAAGTCATCAAAATCATAAATTTTCTTTTTTCTCTTTAATTATTGTTCAATTTGGCGATAAAAGAAGTCTGCGGATATGAATATGTGTCCCGGTTCGATGAAATTTATTTTTATCGTTTCATCAGATATTCCTGGAAAATTAATAATATATATTAAATAGGAAAACAATGCCCAATTTTTGTTCTGGCTGGAACAGTTATCTAACCCCAAAATAATATGATTAACGTCTCTATTGTAATTAAATAAGGCATTGAAAGTGCTTATAATATCTTCTTTGTTGCGAACACTAACAGGTTCATGCCACAATACTGCCAAAGGAAAATATTCTCATTTTATTTTTCCAACCGGCACAAAGCTTTCATTGTATACCGTAAGTTTTTGCGAAAAGATAACTTTTTTGAATATCTCTAACCTAGGCAGCATTGTAACTTTCTGAAGATCAACCGAAACACACAAAATACCTTCTTCAAAATTTTTTTCCTTGTCCAAGTTATATCCTTCACGTGATTGTGTTGCATTTTTAATGTGACTGCTCCAAAGGGAACAACTTTCACATTCCTTTTTCAAGTAGTTGTATATTCCTTATTATGTAGTTGATAAGATTCGCATATTTTACACTCCTCGTTTCCTAATTTTGCGAATATGTTTTTCGATTTCAATACTTTCCTATATTTTTCGTAAGAGCAAATGTAGCCTGGAAATTTTTTTCGAAAGTTTTGAAACATTGCACTCACGGTTATGTTGCTCGGCAAGTATAAACGATTGGGTGCATGCGCACATCTATAATGGGAAATGGACTGATTGAATGAGTATTCGATAATTTATTTGGAGGAGTTCTTTTACCTCGTTTATCTTGTCCATTTTGTATTTGGCATTTACTAGTTGCATTTGACTATACTGACTATACTATCCAATCATTGGTTTTTTTATAGCCTAATGCAGTAAGGTAAAATGCTTTACATACACGCCTCTGAATATCGTTTGCCTCTTTAAAGTAATATGTAAATATTTTGTTTTACTTAGAACCTTCCGTTTTTCGTTTTGGAACTTTACTTTCTGTAGAATTCAATACAAATGTTTGTTTCTCTTTCCAGTTTAATTCTCAGAATTCGTTATTTATCTTTCTTCTATGTCCTTCTGAAAAAAACGTATTGCATTTAAATTTACATCTTTCACAACCAACTTTCACTGTATGTGAAAATCTAATCTTTTCTTTTTTAATGTTACTCCTAATAATTTTTGGTGACTTGTATATTTTCCTTTTTCGTTCTTCCCCTTTTTTAGTAAGCGTTTCTATTAATTTATTAGGATCTAAAAAGATAAAGGTGATTCAAGTTCAAAATCTACAAAAGAGAATCAATGAAAGATAAAACTACCTCGTTCCTCGACACTTTGTACGTTCCCTTCGATTGAAAAGTTACTGGTTTGTTGACGATCACTTAAATTGTCGAAATTTAATTAAAAAATAAGGCATTACTTCAATAAAAATGTAACAAATTATGTTAAATGCACAGACTTGTTATATCTGTTACTGCTCCAGAGTTCTAAAGTGTTCTATTTGCTCAGATATTACATTAAAACCTTCAATTTCGCTTTCAACTGAACGTATCTCTATCATAGATTGTTTATCCTTTTGTGACAAATTCAGATCTGCATGGTTGAAACAAATTATAAACATTTTTTTATTTATTATTTTCACAGTTGTTTTGAAACGTTTTTCTCGTGCTAAAATTACTTTTCAATTTTATCCTAGCTAATCATTAATAGTACAAATCTAATAATTTAATAAAATTTGTATTAAATTGTATAAAAAGCTAAATATATAATATGGCTTGAAAAAAATGACTCATTGATCAAATGATCTTATTGTGAAGATGAATAAACGTTATTAATGTTAAACAATAAACACTTACCTCTTATAGCACTATAACCTGCACCATCTTTAATAATACAGCTTTTGGAAATTTTTATAAGCTGCCCAAAGTTTTGATTACTAGTAATCAAATTACATGATGTATTTATATCTCCCAAAAATAAATTATGCAGCAGTAACTAAGGAAACTAACTTCTTTCCCCTATTACCGTTAATTTTTAATTAGACATGTATTATATAAGCTCTTATTTATTTATCATAATAAAACAGCTGACACCGTACACAAATAAATATTCAATTATAAAAAATATCACTCTGATGTAATCTACCCCAGAAGCACGCTTTTAGCACAATAAAGAAAACCCGCGTAATCTAATATTCAATGCACACATAACCCAATGTGCTGCTACATTTGAGCACGTATTTGATAAATACTATGAAAAATCCCCGTAAGTGATTTAAAATACGGGGAGCTAACATAGCAAAATATTTATACGTGGTTTATCTTTAGAATTTTAGTTA
>JAHWXV010727583.1:0-11363 GCA_024586415.1 Phrixothrix hirtus | reverse complement strand
AGCTTTCGAAACGTTTAATTTTTATTAAAGTTACACAGTTTATCCAAAAAATTGTTTTAATTATGAATAATAACTGTGAAAGTTTCCATAAATATTTAATGACGGGATCTTTTCGAATATCCGGTTCTCGTCATAGGTAACAAATCTTTCCTAAAACCTTATCACCAACACACATCATCGCATCAATGCAATATCTACAATTTTTCTTGTTGCTCAAAATATATCGAATTTGGTGCGAAATAGGAGAAAAAGTTCGAGCAACCATATCACAACAACAACCTACTACCGAAAACTAAAACTATCAAGAACTAGGATGATATTCTACATATAAATAATAGATGACATCGCGTTATAAAAATACCATGTATGATTCATGCTAGATATGGCCGTTCCATTGAACATGAAATGTTGATGCTGTTGACGAGCCTCCTAAACACGCCAGCTCTAGCCTCCAAAAACTAATTAAGGGCCCTTTCGAATTCGCAAATGAAGCCGAACTTCCATATTGAAGGGTTGGAAGCTATTGCAAGATTCTGCTAATAATAAAGAAGATAGCTGATAAATCTCACTGCAATCCATGCCCGGAATTATTTCTTTTATAATTTCTGCCCAGTAATGCAAACCATATTTTTTCAACGGAAACCTAAAGTAGCCCAATGCCGAACTTACCATAATTTGCCCCTGTTTACATCATAATGCCTTATTTATATGCGTAGTTTATAAAGATTCAATGATGCTAAACCGGTCTTGGACAATTTCCGTCTAAGAGCAAATAGATTTATTAATGCAAAAATCTTTGGAATTCAAGTTTTAAAGATTAATTAATGTTGCACTTCTATTGCTATATTTATTATTAACTTATGTTAATTATCATTGCTTTGTTCCCAAAAAAGTACGGTTCAAATAATATAACTTGTTTGATTTACGTACTCATTACTATTGATGTAATTTTGACAAAGCATGTTATTTTAACCACCGCAAGAAGGTCGCTTTCTGATGGATAATTTCTAAATGTGGAAAATGCTTCGGGTTGCGCAAATTTCGCCATAGAGATGTTCCAATGCATTGACATGGGACGCAGATTTTACTAACAACCGAGAGGAAGGCACGTTTAAACTTTTTCCGCTGAAAAATCACCGCCCTCGATTGAATTTGAACCCGCGTCCTTTAAATGTTGAGACAAACATACTAACCACTGCTCCACCAAGGCCAGCTACATGTATCTTACAACAAGTTTACCAAATCACATGTTTACGTAAATATCAAATTGTTAACCGTAAAACCACTGTTAGCATTTCAACTGAAATGAGACAAATGGCCTTACTTTTATAAATAAATTTCGTGTAGTTGTCTAAAACATAGTATTCAAAACGCGCCTTGTTTATCAAAATTTACACTCGCATAATACGACACTTTTAACGCTTATTGTGAAGTATACCATTCCTAGAGGCTGCAATATCAGATACCCGACTTCCTGATAGAGTTAAATTGGTTCAATTAATTAGATTAAATGACTTTGCAAACTATTTACCAGGAGATGGCAACACTTTAGTTCATATTTTGTTTAGAAGTTTTACATATTTGTTAATGAATTTATGCAAATATGTGTACTATGAGGTAAAAATAAGTATGATTCAATTGGTTTGGTTTATATTGTAAACTACTTACATTTTTAGCAATTATTAGCGATGCCCAAAATTCGAAAAACAATCTTGAACAAAAGCCCTGGTTGAAGAAATAGTAACTAATACTTAACTTATTTACGGAAAATAATTAAAAATTACCAAGCATAGAAAAGATACATCGATAGTTAAAAAGAATCATTAATTTGAACACAAATTAAAATAGCATTACTTCCAAGTCAGTTTCACTCGCCAACTAGCAAAGGAGAAAACAAAACCCAAGTCTCAATGAAAGTGCCTAAAGCGTCATAATGTATGCATATTTTTTTATATACATGTAATATTATTTTTTAACCATTCAAATATAATCTGTAGGTAACCTTTTATCTTAATTGATTTTTTTAATAATTGTTAGGGAAAGTTGGGCTTTTAATTTTTTCTATAAAAGTAAAATCTACTTTCGTTGAAGATATTCTTCATTATAATCATGTTTTTGATATTAAAAGTAACTTTGAAATTTAAAACTTAATACTTGCTAAAACAAATAAAAATGTTTCTTTATAATAACTTAGAATCGAACTGTATAAATGAATTTATTACAACGCCACCTATAATAGCTAAAGACATCATTCATATAAATGGCCGACAATCAGATATCACACATGTGACGTAAAAGTTCAATTTTTTAATCTTAATAAATACCTATGTATAACTTGTTAAGAAAGGTCAAAACGAAATTTATAATATACTCATCCGTTTATACATATTTAAACATATTAAAATTAGTTTCAAGGTAATTATTCAATTAATTCTGATAATGTATATAACCACACTTTTATTTTATAATTTGAACCAACTTTTATGGATTTTAATTAATTAAAAAGTTTTGTATTGAGTTGACATTATTATTGAGATTTTTATTTTTATTTATATTACAACCACATTTCATGAAGTTTATTTTATTCGATAAAATATGGAATCATTTATATTTGCATTTGTTTAATAAAATGTTCACTCACTTATAGCTCTGAAAATGGCTTAACAAATTGTAGAAGTAGCTAAACAGTTTTTGTAAAAAATTTTATTTCGCTTTATTTTATTCCTTCAATTTAGTAAATAAAAACAAAACTAATAATTAGTCTAAATAGAAAGGCTTAAAAAATTATAAATAAGAAATTTAAAAAATTTTCTAAATATTTAATGATATAGAGCAACTAAGGTAAACATTTTGTTTTTTTTGTGCCCGAGACTTCGAGATGTGGAAATTCCCTTGGTCCTCTTAGCTTCAACTATGAGTACTATCATCATTTCGGTTTGCCTACCAGATTTTCGCCGAATCTTGTGGAGTCCCACAGCTAATGGAAATTTTTAACGTGCCAAACGGCCTACGATTTTTACTCCCTTATCCGAGAAGAAAGCATGTTTTTTAAATTTTTCTCCGCTGAAAAATTTACCGACCACGATCAGATTTGAACTCGCGTCCCTTTGATCTAAAGGCAAACATGCTAACCACTACACCGATCGAGGTAACAAAATTTCTTTTCAAAAATTAATTAACAAGAAGTTTTACAAAAGTTATTTGTCTAATATGAGAATGTAATTTCAATATCAACACACATTTCGTGTGGCAATTTTTGACATTTGTCACATTTTAGTCAATCTTTATTAAAGCTCTCATGGCGTATTATGTAAGCATAAATTTACTTCTCCTTATCCTGTTCATTTTCGAAGCGTTTTTCTTTATAGCAATTTTTCCGTTCGTAGTCCTTTGAGTATGTAACTTTTTTATGAAAAATATTTAAAAAGAGACAAAGTTAGGATCTTACTTCTTGCGACCTTTCTTTTTCTATTTTGCATATTTTTCTGACCACAACTTGAAAACTAAAATTCCAATAGCTGCGTTAGTATTCGAAAACGCCAAGAAAATTGATATTTGAAATAAAAATCTTTGAGGATTCTTTGTAAAAGAAAGCGATGTCGTACGGCTACTTATTTCGATTATTCAGTGTGAACTTCAGCAACAACTGTAATATGGCTTTTGCCAGGCGAAATATTAGTTTCTGTAGATTGGTTAGGGATAACTACTCTTTCTTATATAAGCGCGGCACGAATTTCATCCATTACAAGAAATTCATAACTGAGGACACTATTTTGGGGTAACGCCCTTAGCTACCCCAGAGTGTTTCTTTGCGGTGTTGCATGCATCAAATATTATTAATTAACTGATCAGTAAGGTACGTAAATATCAATTTTATTTAATTTTCTAAACATTTGAAGCTCTCAATTTAAAATAGTGCCAGAATTTCAAAAAGTGGTACAATAAAAGTGAATATTACTTTTAAGGTTAAAGACACGGGGAAACCAGTTCGTTGCATTCTAGTACGGACCTGATTGTCAATACGTCTACGCTTCTCGCATACTTTTAAACGTTTGTCTGGTATACCTCGAATCAAATAGTACCTTGCTGACTACATTCTATAACCAGAAATGAGGTTTCTTAAGCTGTACATATTCAAGTATACACACGATTTAACAAACATTCAGTGAATGATAGAATAACGGAAAACGACAAAACTACAATAAAAATTCTCCAAGTTAACAGTATAATGACTAATAATTTAAATAGTGTCTTACCAACATCATTGGTATGGTAGTATAAACGCGAGATCGGTAAATTTTTCAGAAGAAAGTATGCAAGAACATACCTTCTTTCGTGTAATATTTTGCATGTTAAAAATCCTTTTACCGGGCGTCGAACTCCTCCAGGTTCGGTAAAACTAAATGACCATACTAGTTAAAACAGGGCTAACGAAAATTCCTTATTCTAAAGTCTCCACCACAAAACAAACTTCTCACACAGACGATGTGACACGGATGTAACCCATACAAACTGATCTGGCATTGCCTCGTTGTATCGCTCCTACGCCCCCGCATACCCGCAGCGTTCTTGCTCAAGCTGTCGACTTCAAGAAAAAATTCCATATTTTTGTCCCTCTTTCAACCACAAAGAGTTAACTCAAACTCTACTATGCTTTTGAATATTGCCTAGTTTTACTAGTGTTGAGGCGTCTTTTGAGGATGGTATGTTAACGCATCCATGTCGTACAAAGTTGGGTCTTTTCTGTGTATATTCTTAAGCCATGCTCGCGCCCAATCCAAGCCCTACGTCCGTGCCACGTCATCGCACTTTACAGGTGATAAGATCGGCTGGGAGTTTTGCATGGCTTCTAGCGGAAGTTCAGTGAAGTTTTAAAATATACCAAAGACGTGTATAAATTCAGAAAGAAACGCTAATATATGTGCATACATTTTTTCAAAACAAAATGTTTGCAAGATTTTATAAACACGCAACTCAATGCCGATCTCATTAAATTTATCACTGTTTTTATTTATAAAAATAAATTATCAGTATCCAAGAGTTTTTCAGTATTTCGAATAATTACTGACTTTTTTAGTACTTTTTACTTTCTCTTACCTATATGAAATACAGTATAGTTTTCGTCCAAAATTTTCGATGTCGAAATTTTAGTGGAAATACACGTTTTCGAGTGCCCTGAGTCCAAAAATCATGTTTTTAGAAACTAGTCTGGCTGTGTGTGTGAGTGTGTGAACAAAATATCTCGAAAATAAAAAGTCATAGCTGAACAAAATTTTATATTTGAGTTTGTATCCACCCTCACACGCAACCACAACAAATTCACTAAAATTCAATAACCGGAAGTGCCACTTTACTCTTGTCATTTTTTGGTTTTTCGCAATTTTCTCGAAAACGGCTGTAATAATTTTTTTAAAATTTATTGTATTTCTTAAACTTTTAATACCCTTTCAGATAATTAAGACAATTTTTCAGAAAAGTCTGTAAAACAAGTTATCGAAGGTAGTCTTACCATTAACTTCGAATACGAAACTGAAAGTCCTAAATAAATGAATATTTGTATTTGAGATCCTCGTTACCTTCGTATGCTAAATTAAGAATTTTGTTAAAAATGAATAACCGAACGGACAATTTTATTTCTGTTATTTTTAGATATTTTCCGAATTGTTCGTTTTTCACGATTTTCTCGAAATCGGCTATAACAATTTTTTTAAAACTTATTGAATTTCTTGGATATTTAATGCCCTTTCATACAGTTTGGACTGTTTCTCAGAAACTTTTCCGTAAATTGAGTAACCGGAAGTACCTTCACCGTTAACTCAAAATAAAATAACTATGAAACTAAAAGTCCTAGCTGAATAAGAATTTATATTTGTAACCATAACTACATTGATATGCCAAATCAAGAATTTGGTTAAAATTGAATAACCGGAAGTTCCACTTTATTTCTGTCATTTTTAGATATTTTCCGTATTTTCGTTTGTCGCGATTTTTTTTAAATCGGCTCTTACGATTTTTTTAAAACTTACATTTCTTAGCTACTTCAATCCGTTTTATATGAATCTAGCTGTATCTCTATTAAATTTTCGAAAATCGAGTAACCAGAAGTACTTAGTGTGATAATTGTGAAGAACATATCTCAAAAACTAAATATGATATATTATGAAATTGTATATTTAAGTTTTTTATTTTCTGCACATGAACATATAAGACGTCAAGAATTTAGGTAAAATCGAATGACCGAAAGTGCCACTTTATTCTTGCGATTTTTAAGTTTTTTTGCGATTTCTCGAAAACAGCTATAACTTTTATTTTTAAATGTGCTACGGTTATTATGTATTTAATGCCACTTTACGTGAACTTAACAGTTTTTCTAAAAAAAAATGCGTTGAAGCAAGTTATCAAGAAAATTTCCAGAGTTAAGCAGTCTTCCGCCTGTCCAGTACCTTGGATGGGTGACCGTTACAATTATTGTTTCCAAAATAAACTAGATAAAAATCTAATCATCTGTGGACGCTATTGGTATATCTATGTGCGTAAGAGAATGTCGTGTGTTGTCTCACACCAGATTTTTACTTTCTCTTACCTATATGAAATATAGTTATAAAGTTGTTTTCGATTAAAATTTTCGATGTCCAGTTTTTAGCGGAAATGCATGTCTTCAAGTCCCCTGAGTCTGAAAAACATGTTTTTAGAAATTGGTCTGTGTATGGTCAATGTAGCTCAAAAACTAAATGTAGAAAAGTGAAATTTTATATTTAAGTTTATTACTTTCCTGATACGTCCTAATAAGAATTTCTTTAAAATCGAATAACCTGAAGTGCCACTTTATTCTTGCGAATTTTAGGTTCTTTATGATTGTCTCAAAAACGGCTGTAACGATGTTTGTAAACGTGTCACGTTGCTCCTATGATGCTTTTTTACGCAAACTCATCGGTTGCTCTGGGGAAAATTCGTTTAAGCGAGTTATAGAGGAAAATCTCTGGTGTTAAGCAGCATTTCGCGGGTCCAATTAATTGGATGGGTGACCGTTATTATTATTCTTATTTTAATGGTTTGTATATATTATCTGCACATCTAATTACTTTTTATTTAAATCTACAAATTATTTTTGCCCTAAATTAACTTAAAATTTAATTATTTGTTAGTACATACATGTATATAGGAAATTATATTTATGGTTTTAAATTAATTTTGGAGTTAACGGTGTAGGTGTATGAGAAAGTAACTAACGTCAATAATTTAAAATGGAAGGAGAAAATCGTGTGTTGTCTCTTATCAATTTTTTTTGTAATAATTTATAAACTAATGCGTCTATTGATTTGTTATTTATACATATAATGAGAGTATAAATGATAAATTTCACAAATTCAAACATATTACTTTTTCCCAAAAATTATCAATAATAAAACTTTTCCCATTTACCAATAAAATTAAACAAGTTTGTGAAAATGTATTTAAAATCTGAATGCTACCAATTTTATTTGAAAAATACTTTTAAGTAGGTAAACAAAAAATACGAAACAATAATTCTAATTTCAAAATAAATAAGTATCGATTAAAGCGCATGTTTGTGTCAGGTAGGATGTTTAATTGATGAGATCTATAAGTAATGACTGTTATATATAGAGTGTAAACAGAACAATCCATGCCATACATCATTCAAGTATCCGAAGGTTGCTGTACGTAGAAATACATTCTGTACCAATTATTCTATTTAAATAATATAAAATTCTTTTCCTAATCTATTTCTATCGATTAATAATTAAGGTGTAAACAAGTTATTTATTGCTTTTTATAAAACAGTAACTGAAAGATAAGCAATTGAAAATAAATAATGTAATATACCATACTTGGCGTCGGGTCACCACCAAAGCGTCGACGCATAGAAGTACTTCTACCAATGACAGTAACTTAATGTCACGCCCCTTTTAAGTATATGCCTCTGTCTAACAAGAACTATGTGAAATGGAACAAGGCAATGCTTTAGTTCTTGACGGGCAGCAGTAAATGTCAGTGTTTAATTGGTTTACTGGCGGTATCGCGATTTGATCGATACGCTACCGACTTTATATTTTAGTACACTTATTTTAGTTCGATACCAATTAATTTTAAACGTAATGATAACAAATTAATAAATGAATAACGAAGATACTAAAACTCGTTGTTTTTTTATTGCAGACTCCGTTTGGATCGAGCAGTTTCGCAGATCTGCTGACCGCCCCTTTTCCGGACGACCCCAGTGTCGTTTTACCTCCAGAAGACCTAGATCCATTTCCTGAAGTGACCTTACATTCTCAACCATCATCACCAGCACCATTGCCCAGTTTTCAAGAAACATATTCCGTGCGTTACGGCACCCCTTATAAAATGGACGAAGAGTGTTACAACGTTTCCTATCAACACGGACATGTAGCGACCGCTCCATCCCATCATTATGAATATCAACAACATCAATATGCAACAACACCTTATTACCCGCCTCCACAAACCTGCACTGCAGGATTTGAAAGTTTAATTTCCCACGAATCATATTCTCTTCCTTCCTATCAAACGGCATCGACTGAAATGCACGTTAGTACGCCTCTTAGTCCCCGTCATCGGCGAGCTTCACTTCCACTTCAACGTTCCGAATCAACGAGTAGCAGCGAAAGTCCAAAACTGCGTATTACCGGTCCAGGACCGTCAGGCTGCTCTTCAGCTGCCAGCTCTCCGGGTGGTAGTGGTGACACACTTACAGCAAAAGGACCAGCACCGCCATCTCCATCACAATTATGCGCCGTATGTGGCGATACCGCAGCTTGTCAACATTACGGCGTTCGTACTTGTGAAGGCTGCAAGGGCTTTTTTAAAAGAACAGTGCAAAAGGGCTCGAAATATGTTTGCCTAGCCGACAAGGCTTGTCCTGTCGATAAAAGGCGAAGAAATAGATGTCAGTTCTGTAGGTTCCAAAAGTGTTTAGCGGTTGGAATGGTTAAAGAGGTAGTGCGGACTGATTCTCTTAAAGGACGAAGAGGACGATTACCGTCTAAACCGAAATCACCACAAGAATCCCCACCGAGTCCTCCAGTTTCTTTAATTACAGCTTTAGTTCGAGCACATGTTGATACAACACCTGACCTCGCTAATTTAGATTATTCGCAATATTGCGAACCAAGCCCTATAGAACTTGTTATATCCGAAGCCGACAAAATTCAGCAATTTTATACTTTACTTACTACTTCCGTTGATGTTATTCGCAATTTTGCGGAGAAAATACCTGGTTATCAAGATCTATGCCGTGAAGATAAGGAACTTCTTTTCCAATCAGCATCTTTAGAATTGTTTGTTTTAAGACTTGCTTACCGAACTCGTGCAAATGATACCCAACTTACTTTCTGCAACGGTGTTGTTTTAAATAAACAACAATGTCGGAGATCCTTTGGCGACTGGCTGAACGCTATAATGGAATTTAGCAATTGCTTGCATTCTATGGAAATTGATATATCGGCATTCGCTTGTCTTTGCGCTCTTACACTTATCACAGGTAAGTTTAGTTCTTTTACGTTTCATATAATTCACGCGCGGCACCTTTAAATTCTTTTTAAGGAATTGATGTTATGTAACATATATTCACGATTTAAAATGCCGCAGTTGATTTTATATATTAGAAAGTTATAAACGGTATTTAAGGTTCGTAATTTTTCCTGAAAAAAATAACGCGGTTTCAGTATACCACGACATTTAAACTTATCCAGCTTTCTTGTATCTTATACGGACGCATTCTTATAATGAGTATTATTTTAAAGTTTCGCTTAACGTGGTTTCCGTAAAATACCGGATGAATTAATTACCAAAGGAAAACAATCATGCAATTACTCAATTAAATTATTTTTAATTATTAAAGGTTGACTTAAACTTTTCATTAAGTTTGCGTTCAATATTTGCTGAAATTAACGCAGTATAGGGTTGTGTATCTACGGTTGAAAGGAATACTTTATCGCGCAAGCCTAAATAAAAAAGCAAAGACGACAAAGAAATTAGTTAAATGCATGTTTCAGTTGTACTTACCTATTTCAACTTTACAAATTCTTCATTTATTGATTCACCAATCGTGCAAAAATTGCTATGACCGAGGATTTTAAGTTACGAATCTTGACATACGGTCTTGTCTTACTGCGATTATTTTAAATAGGAAGTTTTGAAAGTTTTCGCAAGTAACACGATACCTTGAAAAAATTTTGAAAACAGTCGGCTTTCAATTCGTTCGTTTCACCTTGAGAACTGATTTCACTACAAGAAACCAAGTTAGGCGAGTAGGGTGAATGGTTAATCTTATCAACATTGTATTTCATGATAAATAGCTTCGAAATCAATGCAGAATGGACCAGAATCGTCACCCTATTCATGTTTGACGTATCTGCAAGCATTCAGAAGATCATTCGCAAATTTTGCCTTATTTCGCGAGCTTTTGCGATTGTAGCATCCACGCGTCAATCTTTAAAACGTTTAAATCAGGCGTGTATGCACACAATTTTTAAGATTTTACAGTGTTTTAGTAGAGTTTTCTCTATTCGCACGTTGATCCATGACGACTGACAAAAATACAATGTACGCGCCATCTATTGCTAAAACAGCTACTTTCTTTTTAATTTAATTTCGCGAATCCGGTGCAACAACCTAATTTATCATTAATTCTACTCATCCCAGGTTATGATTTCACAATTTATTCACACGACCAACGTTTGTTCATATGTATTCATATGTGAATTGTTTCAAATGATCAAACCATTCGTAATCAGCAGAGAAATGTTAGAGTATCTGTTTCTGATGAAATTATGATTGTAATCGGTTTTCGGTTATATCATCTCGTTAAAATATTCTAAAAATGATTTTCGAAGAAATGAAGATTGAAATTCCCAAAGCTCTAATCTCATTAATTCGTTTTAAGTGCTGTCCAACATAGAGGTCCTAATCAAAAGTTTTAGATTTCTAAGATATCGCTCCTAGATTAATGCCAAATCTAATGTTATGCTATCTTTGAGTTCAGGAACCTTTCCAACAGTTTGCTCCACTATTTTGAATTTTTGTCTATCAAAAAATATTTGTAAAAGATATTGTAAGCATGCTGTATCAACACCTATTTCAAGTCTCCATACAACTTTAATCACTGGTTATTTTTGAACCTGGTGACCAACAACTTCTTAACCTTGACCAGGATAGTTGAAGTCATTTCTTTGTTAACTTCAACAGCTTAAGAACGTTGGAGGTGTCTTAGCTTGTGACTTGTTACTTTTTTGTAATGCATTAGGCAATGTTTAACGCCTCGTTCGATTGACAAGAGAAAATAGCTTAAGCTCTTTAGACAAAACGTTTGACAGGGATGT
>JAHWXV010727528.1:0-15230 GCA_024586415.1 Phrixothrix hirtus | reverse complement strand
TATATATATATATATATATATATATATATATATATATACAATAAAACCATTTCATAATTCTATAATTCTAAATATGCACTGAAATAATTATTAACTTCTAAAGGTGTGTATACACATGCAACAAGACATCCAACGTGACGTAAAGTCTATGTTATGCAAAAAGGTAACAAGGGCTCACTTTCAGTACACATTAATCAAACATTTTCAATATTTAGATTAACACGAACTGTACATGGTGCTTCAAAATTTTCTAATGTAAAATAAGCTATTTAGTAAAAATACATGTTACTAATTGTAATAATAAAAAATACTAAAATTTTATTTTAACAATTTAACATTTTGTTTCCTTTTTATATTACACAGTGTGTATCACTTCACAGTTTGACACCGTAGTACCTTTAATATTTCTAAACGGGGCAACTCGAAACTTTTATAAAATATGTAGCCCCTATTTTGTAATTAGAAACCCGCCTATTATAAGCCATCAGCCTACTTCGATCAAAAATAGATGCAAAAATCGAAAAAACATAGTAGACCTTGTTTACTTGTGGAAATTATTTTTGAAATGTGTTCTGATCGCCCTAAAAATCCTAAAGTTAGATCTTGGCTAAAAAATGTCGAATAACGATTGTTTTCAACGCATACTAGAATTGAATCAAAACCACTTTATTTTCTTAAAGAGATGATAATTTTTAACCAAAATTTGGTTTTGAAATTTTCAGGTGATCTACAATAAATTTACTCAAACATTTTTACAATTAAACAAGACTTCCGATTTTTTCAATGTTTTGCATCTATTTTTAATGGTATCTCACTGTGAGGCCTCTAATTACATACATATCTAATTTAAAGGGTTATATGCTTAATTAAAGTTTGGAATTGATTCGTTTATGAGTAGCAAATATACTGCGGTGTCAGTCAATTAAGTGAAGCCTACTGTAGCTTCAGAATATCGTCTGCTACATTTGTGCTGAATTACCGTCTAATTCCAAAACCAATTTTGCTTAAATCGCTATTTTGTAGAAAAAATAAAATCATCTTAATTTTATTGAAGTAATAAATTCAAAACAATTTATTAACCGAAGGGTGTTGGTGCCTTCAGGTGGTACAGAGCAAATGTAAATAACGATTCCTACAGGTTAGTTAAACAAGACCTATTTTATTTTATTGATTTTTGCACTTAATTTTGGGCGTAGCAAGCTGGTTGCTTAGGATGGTGGGGTTTGTTCTTCCACAATAAATTTTTTCATGCATATCCGATAAAAATTAATTCCCAAAAAAATTTATAAAGATACTGGAATGCCAAGCTGTGAAGTCAAACACGTTATATAGGCCTTAAAAAGCTTTCTATACAAAATAATGCGCAAAAAATTGGAATACAGAGAACGAATAATTTATTACTCTTACCATTTCAAACAATTAAGTAACTACAAAAATAAATCAATTTTATATATGCCAATAAGAGTTTACAAAATATTCTAAAAAAATAATTGAAAAGAGAAATGCAGAGAGCATTCTAAATTACTTAAAAGCTAAACTATCATAAATTTTATGAATATTTTTTAAATGAAGTCTTAAAATATCATTTCGTTTACATTTTCTTGGACACAGGTGACATTGAAATAATGCCTGTTTTCCACATTCGTATTGTAGGTGCCTTCCCAGGTGTTGCTTTCTATTATATTGTCGTCCACACTTGATACAAACATGCCTAATTTCACCAGTTGGAAACACCAATTCCCCATATGCTAAAAATTGTTGCATTAGTTAGTTTCTGTATTGGTGTGGTTCTCTAGTGTCGCCAAAGTACCAATATTATCTATTAAATACAATATCTAAATTATGATAACATAATTGATCATACCCTTTACTCAAATTGTATTTATGTATGTGTAAACCAAAAAAGCTACCGAAGACAAACACCCAAGCATCATTAAAAGTTAATAATTTGAACATGCTCCTCAAAATGCGCTTAAATTTTATGTTAAAATTTTTTTCAATTATTAAAACGCGAAATTAAACAAAATTTAATTGTTCATTATATTATTTTCTTAAACCATTTTACTCTTTAAACTTATTGCTAGCTAAATTAACTTATTAAATTTAAATTTATAACAGTTATTATATTATTTTTATTTAAGTTATAAGTTTATAAATATTATTGTTTACCTAATTCGAATTTTATTTATCTTTTATTACTACTTGTATTATGTGACCCGTTTAGAATACGAGATACTCAATTACTTTTAACTATTATTATTATATTTAATTTATTTTTCTTTTTTGAATTACTTTTACGTATAGTAATACAAAAGTATAGGCATTGATTTTATAATAGCGTTGAGACAAGATTCAGTTGAAAAATAGATTATTTGAACTATGCCTTGCGATTGTTCGTCTCTATATTTTGTAGATAATTATAATGAATTATATTGTATAAGGAGAAGCAAAATGAAGATTATTATTATAAACCAACATTTAAAATGTTATACTAAAGATTAAAATGAAAACTTGCAATTAAATCAGGATCTGTGTTTTATTATAAGTATAATATAAATATCTATAATACATATAAAATAAATATTACAACAATTAGTGAACTGATAGAATACGAAAATTGTTTCACATCGTGAACAAAAACGTTTATTAATTAAAACTTAATAAAATCACTTGTAATATACAAGCAAAGTTAATTTCAAGAATCCCAATTTAAATACCAAACAATAGTCAAAAACAAGATAAAAAATAAATTTTTTCGAAGACAAAAGTGATTTACATCGAAAATATCTGCCATAAATAAAAGAAAACTAAATGTTTTCTCGGAAAACCTACGACGTCACATATATACAGGGTGAATCAAAAAACATTATGCCAATATTTATATTCGATATTTTTATTGTTAACCCATTTGAATAATATGCTGCCTCCTTGCTTCTTTTTCATAGTTTTTGGTTTCTTAGATATCCGATTTTCATACGCTCCGCGTCTTACTTGCAAAGCACCAACGATATCACCGCTTGCATCTTCGCCGTTAGTAGCATCTTCACTTATCGATCGAGATGGCGATTACGTGTCTTGTTGCAGTTGTGGTAGATTTAAGTAACTGTCAATTTTGGAAGTGGACTCTTTAACCGGAGCAAGTCTTTGTTTAAGGTGCGATGATGATGGAATATATGAACTTTCAGATCTATGTTGAGAAACGCCATCAAGAAACAACAATTGTTGATGCCTCTTGTGCTTTGAATTTTTTGGAGCAGTTGAGTCAGTTCCTAATTTATTTCTTTTTTAAAAATCTATGATATCCATCTCTGGCAAATTTCCATTTTTCTAAATAAATAAAAAATTAAAATAGTATGATTCTTCAAATTTGAACATTAGTAGTTTCGTTATATATTCTTACCAGCAGGCTAAATGCATATACATGTTCATCATTTAAATATCATATCTCAATCTTACATGTAACGCATTGTGAAATATGTACTTAAAATGTTAAGTTAAAATTGGCGTTGTGATAAAATAACAATGTGTTACAGCATGATGTCACGAGAGGCAGTCGTTAGTTATAAACGGAGACGTTATTCCATCCCTGTCCGGTACCTGACAAATCTGATGACACCTAGTACTTGACATTTGATAGATCTAATAAATAATATTACGATTTATCTAATGTTTATCATTTTTCCCATCATGCAGCTACCCACTATCACATAATACTTTAAGAAAGTGAGACAGTTAAACAAGTAAATGAGTAAACATGATTACCATCAAAATAGGATGTAATACACGCGACAGTATGATGTAGCATGATGCCACGAGAGACGGTCGTTAATACAGGAAAAAATAAATAGGTACTAATTATTTCTATTTAATACATTTCCTATAGTTTTCCTAACATTCTCTTTAGCTATGAGATTATAATAATCAGTATGATCTACATCATAAATAATTGGGTATCTAGACACAATATCGATTAATTTTTCATCTTCAGTCTGAAAAACTCATTTTAGCTTAAAATATATACGTTGTCAGTGTGAAGTCAGTGACACTACTGATTCAGTTTATTTAAAATGAAATGCTTAAAATGATACATAATTAAAGAAAACCACGTGACAAAACCTAACACGTTCGTAATAAAAGATTCAACATAATAAAAGATCTGCGGTTGGGTTACCTATTACACACATGAAATTATGTAAACATCTACTAAATTTCTTTTATTATTATCTACAATTATGATGTAGAATTCTTACAAGTGTTAATCTAAACAATACATATAATAAAAACGACGGTTGAGTGCTTGAGACTATTTATTTTATTTTATAAATTTATTCACACTTGATAGATCTAATTTTAATTAAAATTAAATTTTTCCTATATAAGATGTAATGAACCATCGATAATACAAATGCTATAAGTGCGAAGATTCATATAGCTCGACCAAGCTAGGGTATATGAGACTATATTGAGCAGTTGCTGGAAAGTGCCGCATAGAACCTTCAGTGACCAAGCTAGACTTAATTTGTATAAAAAGTTAAGACATCTGCGGTCGACATCTCCAGTCGACGTATGCGGTTGAGATCTGTGGTTGGGATACCTATTACACATATAAAATTGTGCTAAATCTAGTAAATTTTTTAATTATCTACAATTATGATGCAGGCGTAATCGATTTACAAGTGTTAATTTATATACTACATATAATAATAAACATAGATATTAAGTGCTTGACTATTTATTTCATTTTATAAATTTATTTACACCTGATAGATTTGTATTTCTGCGGTCGAGATCTGCAGTCGCGATCTGCGGTTGAGATCTATGGACGACATCTGGGCAGAAATCTGGGTTAAGATCGGCGGTCGAGATCTGCGGTTGGGATACCTATTACACATATCAAATTGTGCTAAATCTAGTAAATGTTTTTATTATCTACAATTATGATGTAGAAGTAATTCATTTAAAGTAAATATTCAAAATGCTAAAAAAGTAGGCGTACTATAATAACATAAACTGTTCAATAACGTAAAAATGTTTACGAAATCTAAAAAGTTATATTACCGATTAACAGAAAATGCGCGTTGTTTAATATTATCGAAATAAAAACTTTTTGAAAAAACCTTTTTGCGATAATTTTGGGACTTTTGTGAAATTCTGAGAGAGAATGAATGTTAAATACATAATTTCAATTATGTAGGACAAAAGTTGCACAAGATATAAAAAAGCATTCCAAATGGATATGTTTTTTTATTTTTACAATAAGGATTTTAATTTAGAAATAATGAATAAAAAAATCAATTAGTTGATGAAATAATGTAAGCCATCTTAGTGACTAGATTTTACGGTATTTTGTTAGCTTTCTGTTTTACAAAAAAAGTTGAAAAACCACATTCGCAGTAAGCGATGGGTTAATAAAAAACTGTTTGAAAAAATACACAGTCAAATGTAATCTAATATTAATTAAGGTTTTTTCTATCAATTTCACTTACCCTGAATGTAACCATGTATACACATTCAACTGCAATGACCTGTAAAATGAGAAAGACTGAACTTGGAATAAACGTACGTGACTTCTTCGCCAATTGAGATGAAGCCTTTGCGTATAAACATCACATATCAGAAGTTTAAAAAGTCTTACCGAAATTTTTTAAAATGAATTGTGTCCAAACTAAAGCTGTTAATTTTTTTATGGTTTTTTGTGATTATATGAGGCATAAAGAGTATGCGGTTAAAATTTCTGCAATCATTTCAAAGAAACCCCGCATATAAACGTTAGCGTGTCCGATTTGAATTTTTCTTTGCAATTTTCTAAAATATGTTATTATAACATTTATCGCAGAGTAGTTTGTTATTTGTATTTCCAGTCCATGAAATTTTTGTAAGCGACATAATTGTGTTTGATAATGTGGGTAGTAAATTAATCAGTAGTTATCATTTATCATTAATAGAAGCAGAGCTGCTTTTTTCATGTTACGCTCCAGACTCATTTCTATGACAAAATCTAAAATAACTCGCATTAATATAAATACCCTGATAATATAAAATGCATTAAAAATATTCTTAATATTATTACTAATTTATATTCATTACAACACTTGTCAAACTTACAATTTGTTGCTCGAAATTTGAAACAACATGTCCAACTTTATAATTATCTGACTGAGGATTATTTAAGGTGACCTAAACCAATACAACGTTTAGCATACTGTTAGTTCAATACCGTTGTATGCGTGATATATAATTTTGACTGATAACACGCAGTGCCAATTTGTTATTTTATAAAATGGTTGTAGGAAAATGTCTGAGAAAATAAAAAAATTAAAAATAGTAATTAGAATTATTAAAAAAATAATCTGTTTTGTCAACTTTCGTACTTACTACTGATCAAATTTTAAATGTTTCAGAATGCCCAAAGAATTCAAAACTCTTTAAGATAGTTTAAGTGAGTTCCAGTTACTTCATGTAACCTATCCTAATCTTGCCAACACATAAAACAAATATATTTAGGGATATTATTCTTTTGCTAACAAATGCATTCACTGTCTAGAAAATGACTATTTATGTTTACTAAGAATATTAGATGTTTTATATTTAATTGGTACGTACCCTAATTAGCAAGTATTTTTGCTAAACTTAGAACTTCAGCTGCAATATATGTATACGTCATACAAATAAAAGTAGGAATTATCTTCATTGTTTACTATTTTTAATATTATATAACCGATAATAAATTACACATCTAAAATAACTATAAGGCCTAAAAGGCATCTCCAGTGTCAGCCTAAATTATATATTTTAACAAATTAAAGTAATCGTCTGCAAAATAGATAGGATCTTAAACGGTAAAAGTACAATTCCTATAATTAAATATAAAATTCATGAAAACAAATAATTCTTAATACGTGAAACTGTCATTCCAAGTCTGTTGCAGTGTCTACAGTGCTTTTCAGTGTATATATACATACGTATATCAATAAAACTATTAAGACATAAAAAAAAATTCAATTCATACAAGCATGTAAATGGGGTATTCCTACCCAAAGACGAAACTAAAGTGTTACACGACAACAATCACTACGCTATTAATTTTTATTGTTGATTTGAAATTAACAATCTATCAACTATCAATGACACCATACCCTAGATGGTTGAGTATAGATCACCACCATAAAACCTTCCAGCTATCAATTTCAGCGCACAATGCTTTAGGGTCCCTTCAATCACATTAAGCCAATTCTTTCTCGGCTTGCCCTTATCATTATTTTATCACTTTCCTTACAAATTTATCAGTTGTTTGTCATTCTTTCTTTTACTGCAATAAAGTCAGTAGGACCAAGTCGACCAGATTCAATGACAATTATTGGAAATTTTAAGGCATGTTTGGGCTAACTTGTTGTCAAATTCAAAAATTTGTCGTTCGTGTAATCCACGAAAAACTTATGGTTTTGCTAGGTTCGACTGAACCTAGCAGGACCTAAAATTTAAAATAAAATCGAAGGCACTCAATTTTAGTCTTAAGTATCGCATAATTTACTGCTCAATTAAAAACTTTATTGCTAATATAGCGTTTTCAAAAAATTCTTAATTTTCCCATGTTCTCTTAAATCTAAGCAGATTAAAAATTAAAAATTTCCAAAAGAAAAGTATAAAAAGGCAATTGCACGAGAATATAGAATTATGTGCTTCTGAAAACGCTCTTAAAAGTATTTTTAAAAGTAACACTAATAGAATTTTAAAAAACTTACCCCTACTAAATCAAGTATTCAAATTCTTATTTTATCTAAACTACATAAACAAGTCTTCAAGATATCTATGCAATTTAAAAAATACGAGATATGTCCATAAACTAAGTTCCGTTTGTATTTCTTGCCACCGCAGCGTCGGGAATGCAGTTTCCCGCATGTACGTTACCTGCACTGGTCTATTGAGAAGGAGTTAGTTGAGTGTTGTGTACACTTCAGGTTCTTGTTTGAAACGGCGAAGTTACTTAAAATCCCGTCGCTTGTGAGATTAGGTATATAATTCGTTTCCTCAATGCGAAGAACATTAAACTAGTCCACATTCAACAAACAATCTGTAAGCTATACGGAGAAAATGTGATGACTGATACAATAGTAAGGAGATACGTTAAACAGTTTAAGGGCGTGATAATGTGCACGTTGACGAACTAAGTGGGAGACCATCTTTAGTTAGTGGTGAACTGGTTCGTGCAGTTGAAGAAAGGTAAAGCAAATCGTAGGTTTACAATTTTTAATTTATGCTTTCTCTATGGAATTCCCCAAAATTTCAAGATCACTTCTTCCTGAAATTGTTCATCAGAAACTGGGTTTGCGGTAACTTTTTTCTCATTGGGTGCCAAAAACTCTTAGTGAGGAACACAAAAAGAAACGTCCGGAAGATGTGCTTGAGTCTTTGACACGTTACGATGATGACGGTGATGACTTTCTTAGCAGTAGATTAACTGGGGATGGGACGCGTGTACCTTATGAAACCTCTGAATTAAAAAGAAAATCGATGAAGTGGAGACATACTTTATCACCAATAACAACGAAAGCCAAACACAGGGTTTGGGGACACACATGGTGATCTGCTGGTGGATGTTTTACTGCGAGGCGAATCAATGAATGTAAATGTTTACTGCGAGACGCTTACAAAACTACGTCGTATAATACAGAATAAGCGCCGAGGAATGCTCACCAGCGGCATTGGTTTGATTGACGACAACATCCGCCCTCACATTGCGAACGCGACATAACAACTCTTAGAGAACTTTGACTGGGAATAATTCAGCCGCCCTCTATACAGCCTGAACCTCGTTCGTAATGATTTCCATCTTTTGTACCTGAAATCGAGCCTTCCCGGCATGATGTTCAAAAATGATGACGATAGCAAGGAATATGTTACTTAACTGACATTACTGGCGACACCTTTTTATGAAGAGGAAATGCAAAATCTTATGCTGCGCTATGACAAGTGTCTATAAAATGATGGTAGTAATATAGGATAATAGACTAGGTTTAAAAATTGCTTCACAGTAAATTTGTTTACTGAATACGCTTTCTTCATCCTATCAAACGGAACTTCCTTTGTGGACGTACCTCGTACATTTCAAATACTAACATTTAAAAAACAATTTTAAAAATGCTATTTAATATAATTTATAGCTGTATTATAATTTATTTGTAAATAATTTTCAACAATTAAGTATTGTCTATTCAGTTATTTGTTAGGCTGTAAGTTATTTTAGTTCCAAGGAAATGCGAGTCAAAATATAAACAATTTTAATCCCCCATAAGGAAAAAATGGGAACATAAATCTTATTTCTAAATTTAAATAAAAAAATTACTTGCCCATATGAAACTTATTCATGATAGGAGGACTCGTCAACACTGACTCTCAAATCGCAACTTACTAGAAATGTTCTAAAATGTGAACGTGAACTTCGCTAAAGACCAACTTTGTTGAGATCAGCATACACGGCGCAGTAGTGACATACAATTATTTTTTTACGGCCATTAAAAGAATAAACTTTATATATGAATTTGCGTGACTGAAATTGTACTACTTTAAATAGTTTAAAACACCAGTGAGTACAATTTTAAGCACATATGAGCGAAATTTATACATGCTGATAAATGTCACAACGAACGTAAAAATCAAAAACAACTTAGAATTTTAAAGTTGCTTAGTTCTCCGATATCTGCTCACCGCTATGTTGTATAGTTAATCCGATCTACCTAACAACATTTCTATTTTTGTAACAAACTTAAATTTCAACAATTTCTCAAGATACCCAAGGTCCAGTCATGTACAATAAATTATTTACCACCTTAAATTACCGTTAGTCTTGTTATTTTTAATAATTTAGCTCAGACTAAATTGCAATTACATAATAGGTACAATTTATGTCACCGGAGACTATAATGCTCAATATTAAGTTCTTGGTGTTATTAAACAATTTATTACATCTAACGGGAAGTGCGCTTTACAATCAACACCTTGATGTTATCATGTACTACTAGTAGAAGATCCTTCTGTTTGATTGCAATAAACTATTGGAGTAAACCACTTCTATTTAACGAAATGAATAACAATATTTATCACTATCAGTTAAGTCATAAACCATTAACATTTATTTGTTGTTTATGAACAGTAAGTTTACCGAACTCATGGCGTTGCCAGGTGTTCTGTTTAGAAGAATTTACAATTTTATGTACCTTTTATTCAACTATGACTTAATCATTAACTTATAGAAAAATTGTGTTAATTGTTTTATTGTGTATAATAAAAGCCATGTCCTGGACAACTTCTGAATAAAAATATTCGTCAGTTACTGAATGCTGCCATGACAAAGTTTTCATTTTTACTAATTGTTTTCAGGAAAAAGTTAGATTTTGGACTATTATTGCAAAAGATATTTTTGTTTGTATTAATGTTTTTGATTACTTGTAAGGATGTACACTATTTTTTTACGCCCTGTGTAAGCTCAGATCTCTAAGCACATATTCTATTCACATTTCTTAAGCGAAGTTAAAAATAAGATTTTTTACAGTAGTAACAGTATACTTAAACAATGTTTAACAAAGGACAAAAGTACAGTGAAGTACTGACGATTGTGCTACTCTATTTACCTTAAAAAGAACAAATTAAATGTTATAGCATATAATAAAACAGAAGCATAACACAACATTTATAGTTTATTATAAAAAAACTATTTTATTTTTAGTCCATACAAATATCTATCACTAATGTCCAATTCTTTGGCAGTTATCGCTTATATACTTAAATTTGGATTCTGAATATGATCTGCAAATAATAAAAGTTTGGGAAAAATGACTGTCTAGATATATCAAATGTTACATAAATCACAATTAAAAACATATCTAGGGTATTCGATTCAGAATAACAAAATAACCAAAAAGTTGGAAATAGTTTGTCATAAAGGAACATATGGAAAACTTTTGAGAGTTGTATCTCCTCAAAACACTCTAATATAGGGTGGAGTGCAGTTTAATAGCAAAATGAAATGTAATTTTATTAAATAAATAAGGTAGTCTTAAAAAAAATAATTTTATGATACTGACAAAGGAAATGAAATAGCCTTCAATTGTTCATATTTAACCAGCTGATTTCAGGAAGTTTATGAGACACATGCTCATTTGATCCAATTCCAAATATTAATCGTAGACAGCAATTTTGGATTCCTTGAATCCTAATTATGTCTCTACTATCTGAACACGGTCCATAAACTGTGTCACAATAATTGAAGTGTGACATCACAAGAGCTTCTGTTAACATTAACTTTGTTTTAATATTAAACAAAAATCTATTTAAATATATGTACTTTAAATGTATATATGCTTTTTGTATATGCAGACTTACATTTTTTTTTAATCTGAGGTCAGAATCCATGTTGAGGCCCAAGTTACGTGAAACATTAACAGGAAATTGAAAATTTCTTATTTGGATGTTGATATGGTCAATAGCTTGACTGCGCGCTCTTCGTCTACCAAACAACATTACATGACATTTATTACAATTAATTTTTAGCGAATGCTTTTCAGCCAGACGAATTAAGCTTTCCAATTCAGTGTTAAGCAGTTCGTTAGCTTTAAAATATTTTTTAAATCATACGAGTGGTATATTTGCATATCATCCGCATATAAGTGGTCGGTACATGTAGTTATGACTTCCCCCAGATCTGATGTATAGATAGTGTAAATTAGTGGACCCAAAATAGAACCCTGTGGGATACCACACTAAACTAGATTGATATTAGATCGATCCTCACCCAACCTAACCAATTGGGAATGATTTGCCAGATAATTTCTGAATAAACAGATAGCTTCATTATTAAAGCCAGAGTAATGAAGAATAGAAAATAAGATTTCGTGACGAGTATCAAATGCTTTACTGAAGCCAAGTAAGGCAAGAATAGTAAGTTTATTATTATCTCTGGCTCTTAAAATATCGTCAGTTATATTAAATAAAGCATTACTGCAGCTATATCCTTTGTGGAAACCAGATTGTGTTGTTGGTAGTAACTAATGTCTTTCTAAAAATTTATTAATTTGGGCCCACATAATTTTTTCTAATATCTTTCGAAATAGAGGTAGGATACTAATTAGTCGCCGATTCTTGAAACATTTTCGTGTATTTACTTTAGGTTAAGCTAATACGCATGCTATTTTCCAACATTCCGAAAAAACTTCGTGTTCAAGGCAGACGTTCACAATATGCGTTATACAGAGGATAATGTAAGGACAGCATAGTTTAATTAATTGTATACTTATACCATCATACCCTACAGATTTAGGCTTAATAGAATATATAATTTTACTAATATCTTCAATTGACGCCAGCGAGAAAGAAAATTTGTCGTTGTTGACCTTGCAATTATTGTTGTAAAAGTTAATTAAAAGTTGATCTGGATTTCTAGAAATTCGTTCGATGAAATAATTATTTATTTGATTTACATCTTGCAGATCTTGTGGCAATTCAATATTTTTGCTTTTGTTTTAAATGTTCAAATCTTTAAGGTCTTTCCAAAGACAAGATTTATTACTATTTTTATACAAAATCAAAATTCTATGTAGGCTACGTATAGCATTTGTTGTTATATTACGCAATGATTTATAAATAGTTCCAATCTTTAACTAGCTCAGAACGTTTAAATTTAGTAACAGCATTATCCCGTAATTTTTGCATTGTTTTGATAGTGTCCGCTAACCATGGTAAATTGCGTTTGGAAAATCTAACAGTTTTAATAGGTACATACATATTAATTAAATTAAGTAAATTCACGTTCACAAATGTAACTTTATCGTCAATGTCGCTTAAACTAATTAGGTGATGCCAAGTAACAGCTTCAAAACTTTCGTTAAAACGTTCAAGATTTATATTTTTAAAATCTCTGTAAGTATGTAAATACAAATTGCTGTTTGGAGATTCAATCAAAATTTACAAGAGATAAGAGAATGATCAAAAATATCACGAATCTCTTTCACGTTTGTTTCAAGAACTAGGTCTCTATTAGAAAGCATAACCAGATCGAGTAAAGTTTGTCTATTATGGGTAATACGAGTCGGAACATTTATAATTTGAGAAAAATTAAACATATTAATGAATTCAAATAAATATTTATACTTTGGAATATCAATCTTAAGTAGATCTATATTAAAATCTCCGATACATATAATATAGTCACAACATGGCAGAATATCTGCAACTGATTTTTCTAAGTCATTTAAAAACTCCGAAACATTTACCCATTTAGGTCGATAGACCACTCTTAAAGCAATTTCTTTCTTACCTATAGTAATTTGAATACAAAGTTGATCATGCAGATTAGTTGTAATATTTAAGACCTTGTGCCTAATTGTATTTCGAATATATGTAGGCATTTATATACGGTACAATTATACAAAATTTTATTTTTCTAGGAAATGTAAATGTTTTGTAACGGGTATATTTCGGAATGGCTACATTTCCCGATACATGTTTATTTGAACTTTTCTACATATTTTTGTATGAAGAATCCGCTGTTAGTTTGTTCCATTCGTTATAAATCACTCTGTATAAATTATCGTTAATAAGTCCATATACAAATCTACACACCCACTACACAATAAGAAGAATACAGTAACAGCAGATACAGCTTGGTATGTACTACGAAAACGCACTTATAAAATATGTTTCTAAATTGTATATTTTTTTAAATATTCACATCTGCAAGTTAATTTGGAAGATTGTTCATTAAATTATTTGAGTTATATAATCGCTGTTCGGATATTTGCACACGCTAGAACATAGAACGATTATTAATATGTACAAAACTTCATTTAAAACAGATATTAGCACACGTGAAGTACACATTTAATTACTAATAAAAATTTATTGCCCATGTCCTTGTCCATAATTCTAAAAGTAATATGTTCGCATTTTTATAGCAATGATATCGAAATAGCTAATTGCAATTAGAAAAACAAAATGAAACAATCACATCTAGTAAAATGTATTTAACAGGAACACAAAAACGTTTCTTACGATAATTATATGTAGGTCATTACTGATACGCATTTGTGATTAATTTTAATACGAAAGTTTGCAAACGCTTTATGGATAAGAATAAAATTATTTATAGATTTGTATTTGTTAAGTACCCGTGTACACATAATTTTTTATTTCCCAAACACACTGAATAGGTATGAATAGTGGAGTGCTCTTATAAAACTTATATATGCATTAATATTTCTATTCCACCATCAATCAGCATGGATTTCTGTGAGAATTTTCATAACTATTAAAGCTGAACATATTCCTGTTTATTTAAATTTAGACATGCATTGCAAGTTTTTACGTGAAATATTATTCAAAAATGTTCCAAGTGGGTTATCGAATTTATCTTTAGACCAAAATAATTTACAGTTCCAATAACTAAGAAAACAATATTTAACTATTAAGAAGTAATTAAGCTATAATAATCATTAAATCACATTTTTTAAATTGTTTTATACATTTTAATTTATGAATCGTATTTCTTTCATTGCCCTGATATTCTGTAGGTTTATCTATAAATCTTGCAATAAACCAACAATCTAAATGTTTTGTTTGGCAAGGATAGATAAGGTATTATTAATATTACTTTTAAAAATTCTTTTAAGAAATATCTTGTAAATATATAACTACCACTAAATTCTGGTGCGTTCCTGTTTTTGTACATTTTACTTGGTGTTTTTAGTTTCTAGTCCAATTAGCTTTAAGCAACAAATTAGCCCATAATTAAAACTAAATTTTATTTATCCTTTTTATACTTTTGGTCTTGTGTACTTCAGTTAAATCTAGAAAAAACATATTTTTTTGGAAACCACACCACTGACGAATTTTTGAAATTAGCAACAAATTACTGCATAAAAACAGCCCTACATTTTCTAGTAAGTATGATTCGATTCGGTCGACTTTATCCTAGTAATTTTATAGCAGTCTTCCTTTCAACATGGCCAAACCCTTATAAAGCTCTACTGAAGTCTTTTTCACATTACACTCATTCTATAAACGTTCATTTCTAATGTAAATTTACTTGTACAAATAATTAAATGTTGAAAAATTATGTTTTCCTAATATCTTTATAACAACATTTTACTTCTAAATATGAAGAGAAACGAGGAATTTCTAATTAAATTTTATATATATATATATATATATATATATATATATATATATATATATATATA
>JAHWXV010727441.1:0-15644 GCA_024586415.1 Phrixothrix hirtus | reverse complement strand
GCATGCAAAAGTGTATAAAACTTAAAGGTGAATATTTTGAAAAACAATAAAACAGTTTGTTCCAAAAAATTTGTTTTCTTTCCAAGTTTTTGTAACTACTCAAAAGGCAACCCTCGTATCTTTAAAAATACGCCGAGCTTTTGGTATAATGCTTCCTTTTCAAGAGATAGTGGGTACAGTTTCGAAAAAACAATTCTCTCTTTATATACGAGGACTGTCCTCTTTTCGTTGAGCTTAGAGATTAGGATTACGTTCGAGCTGGGCAGCCGACGAGACGGTTGTCCTTCTGCTAATTAACCAAATCGTTTACGTTCTTTCTTGTGCCGCGCCTTAGGCCCCTGCTACTTGTAGTCCAAAATTATGAAAATCATGGAAAACCCGTCAGCGATCGTGAAAGAAATCCTTGCGTCTTACACAGAGAACAGAACATCCGAAGTCAGCAACAAAATTGTACTACTACCGAAGACGTTACAAGAAGACATCTACAGTGACGCATACCGCAGAAAAGGTTACGAAATAGAAAAGCGCATAGAACTAGCTTTGGAAAAACATTTGAAAATCGCCGCTTCGAACCAAACCACGGCAGCTTACAGCACGGGAGCAATACCCAAACGCTCCGTAGAAACAACATTATGCACTGTTACCGCAGCTGAAACACGTCAAACTACGAAAGTAGAAGCAGACGTTAGAAAACTACTAGTGAAAATACAGTATTTATCCGACGAAGAAGAAAATCAAGGTTTCACGTAAGTGAAAACTAGAAAACGGAAAACAACAAGCAAAGCAGCTACTGCAGACCCACCAAGGAAACTGGAAAAAGAAATAACAGTTAGCAACGAATACGAAGCTCGATCAGAAATGGAACAAGAGTCCGAAGACAGAAAAGAAGAAGACCCAACAGCGAAGAAGACGAGCACTATGAGGAAGGCGCCAAGAATTTCGCCCATAGTGCTTAGAAACAAAAATGAGTGGAGTGAGAAAGCAAAAACACTCCAATCGCTAAATATCAAACCCAGGGAAACTAGCAACACCGCTCTGGGCATAAAAATTCAGGTCGCCTCTGAAGAAGACTTCAGAAGTATCCGAAAAACATCCGACGATAGGCAGCTACCCTATCACACCTATCTTCTGGAACAAGAGAAACCACTGCGAGTTGTGATACGGGGACTGCCACAAGCCCTAACGGACGAAGAAATCAAAGAGGACCAGGAAAGAAAAGGCTTACCAGTCATTAAAGTAAAAAGAATACGAAACGGAACTCAATTACGTTGAGTTGCACGAGACACAGGAAGGCAAGAGTATATACAACCTGAAGGAAGTCATGGCGCTAAGGATCAAAGTAGAATCACCGAGAAAAAGCAGACGGGGCGTAGTGCAGTGCCACCGCTGCCAGAAATTCAGCCACACGCAGAAATGCTACAAGGCGACACCCAGCTGTGTAACGTGCGCGAGTTTCTACCACACACAGGACTGCCAAAAGACGTGCGATAACCCCGTATCATGCACAAATTGCGGGGGTAACAACCCTGCAAACTTCTAGGGGTGCCCGAGGCACCCAAGACTAAGATCGGAAGTAAGAATAGAAAAGCAAGAAAAAGTGCAAAAAGTGCAGCAGGGAAGATTTCATATGCCGTTGCTGCTAGGGGGAAGACAATATCCGCCGTAGAGCAAAGAAGCCCTGCAGAAAGAGAAAAGCGCGAAGAACGTCAGTGCTTTTCCTTCAACCTATACAAGTTGTCCCGCGTGGCAAATATGATCATGGAGATCACAAAAGATGCCACCAGCTTCGGGAAGGGCGTCATGACAATCCTTACCAGGCTCCCGGACATCATTGCATTGTATAAGGAGAAGCCGTAAGAAGCCACGCCCCAAGAGGATGGGCGCCGCAGTATTTATACTGTAGCACACAACATCTAAAGTCAAAAAGAGCACAATCAATGGGAGGACTACTTCCAGGTACTCCAAAGCCCTGGAAAATATTGCTATTGCTCGTTGAGCCTAGTAAAATAATACACAATTTATTCACAAGACATTTATTTATAATTTTATTTCCTTCCACATTAAATGCATTTTTGCATCCGTGAAAACCAATCTCCAAAAAATTGTTTCCAATCTTCCCGAATTAGGTTCATCATATCATTTTTAAATGTGTCAATCGCTTCTTCGGCTGATGTAAAACGTAAACCCTTTAATGTATCTTTTACACGTGGAAATAAAAAGAAATCATGAGATCTGGACTATATGGCGGATGATCCATTATTTCAATGTTTTGAGTAGCAGTGTGAGCCCGAGTGTTATCTTGATGCAATATGATCTCTTCTCTTGGACGATTTTCACAAACGTTTTGGAGAACTTGACGGAAACCTGTAGTGTACCATTCAGCATTAACAGTATGGCGATCCTCCAGTACTATAGTAGAAACTTGTCCAGTAATCTCAAAAAATGTGACGATCAACTTTTTATTTCGGCTTTTTCCACGAACAACTTTTTTTAGAGCGGACTAATTTTCAAAGATCCAAAGTGTCGATTGTTGCTTTTTTTCGGTGCCATAATCGTATGCCCAAATTTCGTCGCCTGTAAGGATGTTGTATACCTGAGGAGACAACAACATTATCCAAACATCCAAACGATCTAGTGTAGATCTGTGCCATCTCACACGGTCGTCTTCTTGAACTGGAACAAAATTATAAGGAATCCAACGGGAACAAAGCTTCCCTACCTTTAAATGCTTATGTAAAATGGTGTTCATTGCTTTCACACTAATTTGGGCGTTGCTTGAATACTGTTTACTGTAAGAGGCCGGTCCTCCTCAATCATGTTCTTAACAAGACCAACATTTTTTCGGCAATGGCTATTTTTGGCTTAGGTACTGGAAAACTGTCTTTTAAGGTATATACATTGACCAGGTTGAAATTCATTATGCTACCACCTTGTGGTAGCTAAGAAACATAACTAGTCACCAAATACTTGATTGATTTCCTAAAAACGTTGTTTACGACTTAAAAAAGGTGTGAAATTGTAAAAAAATCACAGCAGAATATTGAGCAAAAAAGATGAAAATAAACCTAATTTTATTTAAAACTTACTGTGAACAGATGAAATATTACTCGTCAAGAAGTAAGAAATTTCCATAAAAACCCTCATACAACAAAAGAGCACAATTTCAACGTGATTTCGTGTAAATAGGTGTATGGGCCTCGTTGCAGAATGTCTGAGTGAACCATTTAGTTCTGCACTTATTTAATGAGGATCTAATAATTCAGTTGCAAGATGTTACGCTGAATGTACAGCAAAATGCTTGAATCTAGTAGAATAGTACTCCATCTTGACGCTTGAGAGAAACTTTGGGGTGCAGAGGAGAACCGATTTTTTTTACTTCCTGCTATTCTCTAGTTTAGTTGGCAGACAGTTATACTAGGGTGCTTTCATTGCATTCTCTTCTAATATAAGAAGGGAATGTTTTATAACACCAATCCTGGTGTTTAGTCTTTTAATCTGATTGGCCATTAATTGTATTGAGACAGCCGGATGGGTTTGAAGCCGCACAATCATGTTAGCCCTTCGGAATGCTAATCGATCTATAAGGTCGATGGCTTTTAGGTCCTTTCTTAGATCTTTGTTTCGAATGTAGTATGGAGCATTTGTGATCAATCTAATTATTTTATTTTGAGTCGTGGTTGTTTTCTTGGCTACAGGTGAGCCCAGCGCCTACTCCTCGTCGCCGTACGTGAGTGTCGGGATTATAACAAAGTTAAAAATTTTAAGTTTGGTATTCAATTTGAGTTTATTTTTCGGACCTAGGACATTATAAATTTTATGAACAGATTTTTTAGCGATAGCCGCTCTACTTTTGACACGATGATAAAAATTTAAGTTTGAACCTAAAAAAATTCCCAAATATATACCTTTTGTTTCGATTTTATGTTTTCCAAGTTTGTTATTTTTTCCTCTTCGTTTTGTAAGACGTATGTCTTGAGTCTTTTGAGAATTACCTTGATTTTCGATATTTGCAATATTTTACTGGTTTCTTTTCAGCTCGTATCAATCTAGCACGTGTATAGGAAATTCTATAGTTTATTGACAATATGGCAGTATCGCCAGCAAATTGAAGAGTACTAACGCTTTCCAGATTATCGAATTTTGGTATATCGCGCACATATGCTTTGAAGAAAGGCCTTCTTTGGCAATTCTAGATGGTGATATGACCGATCCGAACTTGAGCCTAAACGTTCTGTTTTGTAGGAAAGAATTCGTAATACGTATGATTTCGTTAGGTAATTTAAACGATACCATTTTAAAAATTAAGGCATCCTTCCACACCTTGTCGTATGCCTTTTCTATATCGAAAAGGCTGGCATACGCCAGTTGATTTTCGGCTTGAACTTTCCATAGCTTGCTGATGAGGTTTGTTGCTTGTTGGACTGCTGAGAGTTTTTTCCGAAATCCAAATTGAATATTCGGTATTAGTTCGTTATTCTCCAGGACTGTTTGGAGACGAACATTGACAAAGTGTTCAACCAATTTGGAAAGACCATTAAGGAGACTAATTAGTCTTCTATTTGCCAAAATACTTGGGTCCTTGTGTTTCTTCGGAATGGTTATCACTAAAGCCTCCTTCCACGCTGTTGGGAAATAACCCGTCCGAAAAATCACATTGGTGATGTTTTTTATTTCTAACATCGCTTGTTCTGGAAGTAACTTAAGTGCTCTTGTTGGAATATCATCGAGGCCTGGAGTCTTTTTACTTTTTAGCGTTTTAATTTTGTGTCTAACATCCTATATAGGGAGAAGAAATTTTGATTTTGGGAATGGTTTTTGCTACACTTTCTATGAGTTTTGTTACGATCTTGTTACCCTTCTCTTTGTTAGTGAATTGTGACACAAAATGGATACTTAGTGGGGTGGCCTTTTCCAAATTGTTAAAATTATTTTATTGTCGAATTTAATTGGACAATTTTAATCTGTCTCTTTCCTTAACCTTCTTAGCAGTTTCAATATATTATTGTTCTCGTTTAGTTCTATGTCATCTAACATAGATTCCCAGCTATGAAATTTACAGTTTTGAATAATTATGTTGACTTTTTTTTGAAGTTTTTGGAATTGGATTTTGTGGCTTGGATTTCCAGATTTAGCCCATAACTTCTTAGATCCAAGAATAAATTAGTTACGCATTAAAATAAGTATTCGTGCAAATGAAGGATATTTTGAACAATTATTTTGTTAACTCTGTTTTTGCTATTCAATTTGTTCTATGGATTTAATTTCTTTTGCTTAAAGACAATTTTCCAGATTTTTTCATTTATTTTGACCTTTTAAAAATTATGTAATTTTTTCACTTGACATGGTTGCAAATTCTAAAAGTGCAAAAAATCTAAAACTTTAGTGACGTTGTTTCAAGTAGGAATAAATGAGTCAACTTTTCATGAGAGCTGTGAAATAAATAAAGAAATCAAATTTGTTTCCGTCACTGGTTACTTAAAAAACTTGGCATCGTCACATATAATAGCAGCCTATCCATTTATACTTTGTACTTAATTGGATTTAAATTTTCTTCCTTAGTTTGGGAGATATAAAGACAAAATTAATATTTTTTCAAAACTTTAACGCCCTATGGATTGCAAAAAGGAAGCATTTATTTATATCAAAAACTATCCCTTTTTTGGGGTCCGATATAATCTGACTCATTCTATATAACGAACTTACGAATTTTATTGGACACCCCTCGTCGGAATTAGTTATAACGAGATTCTACTGACAAATATAAACTAAAACTCATACAGAGTGTTCTTGAAAAGTTGTTTTATAATTCATCAAGCAATTCTGTTGACAAAAACAAGAAAAAAAATTCATTATAATCATATGCCCAAAGATGTGTCTCCTTAAAAAGGGACACGTAAAATACACTGCTCTTTCCATTATTTAAACATTCATTGAAAGACCACAATAAAATTTAACAAATTATCTAAGATTATTGTTGTGTTTAATTTCGTTACAATTTCGGAAGTTAAATAAAATTTAGCGGTGTAGAAATAGGTGGGATTACTGTTTCCGTGGCAACTATTTTTTACTTTCTTACCTATATGAAATATAATATAGAGAAAGTATTGTTTTCGTTCAAAATTTTCGAGGCCGAAATTTTAGTGGAAATATACATTTTCGTGTCCCCTGGTCCCCTGTGTGTTTGTGTCTGTGTGTTTCTGTGCCTGTACGTATATGCCTGTGTGCATATACTTGTGTGCGTGTGACGTGTCTGTCTGGGTGCCTGCGTGTCTGAGTGTCTGCGTGCGTGATATCTCGAAAACGAAAAGTCGTAGATAAACAACATTTTATATTTGATTTTGTATCCATCCTCGTACGCGATCGAAAAAATAGAGCTAAAGAAGCAGACCACCGCCTATTTCTACATCAATGTATTTAATTTCTCTTATGAGATTATACGGTAATTAAAGAGAATAATGGTGGTAGATAGTTTATTCAATTTGTTTTTAGCCTCGAATGAAATTTTTGAGTAATTAACAGAGGTGTCCACTTTAGGTGTCATCCTTATGGAGAGTATTTTTAAACTTATGTTTACTATTAATTCTTTTCTTGTCTTCGTGCATAGAAATACCTATAAATTATGAAACAACCTTTCAAGGATGCCCTCTCTAGTAAAAACGGTTGATAAACGAGATATTTTAATATCGATATAATAAACAATATATGAGGAGTGCACTTCTTCAGGGAGATAGTTCTTGAGGACTTGAATACCAGAAAAATAATAAAAAAGATTTTTTCTGAATATTTCAGTTTTCCACTAAAATATTCTAAAACAATAACGAAAACCTCTGATAACATATATTTCTAGTAATAAAATTGAATTAATAATTACTAAAGCGTAAATCTAGTAAATAGTACACAGAATATTGAACTCAAGTATTACATTTTATTCAGTATGTCAATTTTTGTGATAGCTTAATTCAATGGCGTTATTTTGAATTGAGTTTACTATTTTGTTTTTGATTTGTTACAAACTGCTAGTTTTCTAGAGTTACGTAAACAGCTTTCTTCTACGAGGGTTGCCTTTTATGTATTGTGAGAAGTTAATAAAAACTTTTTTATTGTTTTTCAAAATAATTTCCATGCTGGTTGATACATTTTTGCAATGTTCGTTGCATTTTCACGGCGAATTAAGTATCTCCAAAACATGGGTTTGGATCGCACTAACAGTCCATTCCGGCGTCGAAAATCGTTGTTCATGCAGCTTGTTCATCACAAAAAGGAATCATTAGGGGCCAAATCAGGGTGAGCTATTAACTCAACGTTTTGAGTGCTCAAAAAGACAGCTATTTGCGTCTATGTGTGGAAGCTCGCATTATCATGGTGGAGAATAATTCGGCGTGGAGCATTCGTTTTTTGTATTTCTCCGAAGATAATTCCATTCGGAATTGATCTTTCATCGATCCTCTAAAATAATGGTTGCGACATGTCGAGTGTTTCCGAAAAAACGGGCGACCATTTGTTTTGAGCGCGAACAACTTTGGTTGGATTGGGCTCAGCTTGGAACACCCATAACGTCAACTGCTGTTTATTTTATAGCTCATACGCATGTATCCAAGAGTTTTTACCTGTAACAATGGTGTAAACGGCTTTGGAAGCACCGCGATTGTATTTCTTGAGCATTTCTTTCGACCAATCGATACGAGCCTGTTTTTGAGAGATCGTTAATTTATACGGAATTCAGCTTGCATTGAATTTTCGCAGTTAAATGTTCGTGCAATATCGAATGCATACTAATGCGTAAGGATGCATACATTTCACGAAAAGTCACATGAGGATCTTACTTCATCGGTTCACGCACGGCATCAATGTGAATACAGGCACCACAACCGATTTTGGACGGGCTTCTTTAAATTCATCCCCCAGGGAACTACCATCATGATTAAATTCATTGAAGCAACGCTATACAGTGGCTCTGCGTAGGGCTACTTCACCAAAAGTCGAAGAAAGTTGGTCTGCGCACTCTTTTTTAGATAATTCATGTCCAAGGTCGTAAAAAATCATTGCACGGAAATGTTCACGGGTTAATTCTATTTTTAGTCGACAGGAAATTTTTAACTTAGTGAAAACAAAACAAATAACGTTCGTATGTCAACGTTCTGAGGACATCAAATACTATCAAAACTGTCAAACTGTATGATGCAAACGCCAGATCGCGCCTAGCACATGCAGGGTTGCTAATTCGTAATACAAGGCAACCCTCCTGTAAAGATTATAAATGTACAGTAAAATATTTTATATTTTTTGTAATTTGAAATGATAGGGCAAGCATTGAAGTTAGTTTCAAAGTAAGTTTGCTTTTAAATGTTTCCTAAATTTCGAGTATTTATTATAAATTGGTAATTTAATTCAATGACCAAAAAATATTACCTCTAACCCAATAATTTAAAAATTTTAATAACAATTTAATTGAATTTCAACAATTTAACTATTACAATTTGTTAAAAAGTTACGCTTCTATCCAATAATTTAGCAAAGAATATTTTAAACGTGTTGCAAAATTATGTTATTTAAATTTCTGTTTAATAGGTCGTTGTATATAAAAGCAAAGATTAAATATAGAATAGTTCAAATTTCAGAAATTGCTCATTAAGGAAATGTATGTTTCCAAGTTGGTTTTAAACAACTGGAGTTCAAATGACAAACTGCTCATATATCGCTGTCGCTCGAGAAATAAACTTTTTCTCTTGGGATTCAAAGAAGCACTTTGGTCCCTTGATATAAAATATACTATTTTTTATAAATATTTTTCGTTTTGTTCAATGGACTTTTAGCATCTTTCTTACAGCTTCATGATTCAGCGCTCATAGAAATTCTGATCCTTATCAACAAAACCCTGAACCAAGGGCTATTTAAGATCATCATCGTTAGTGAAAGTTTCACCATTGAAAGAGTTTTGCAAACTTCAAAATAAATGGTAATCAGATGGTATCAGATTAGGGTTATAGGGGGCTACGGCATCACTTTCCAACTAAACTCGAATAATTTCCCACAAGTTACCAAAGATGTATGAGGCGTTGCACTATCATGGTGGAACATAATTTCCTTTAGATTTGCCAATTCTGGCCGTTTTTCTTTGATTGCTTCATCCAGTTTCATTAGTTGTTGACAGTAAACGTCTAATTGATCGTCTGGTTCCTTGGAAGCAGGTCAAAATACACAAAACTTTTGTAGCCCCGCCAAATTGATTTGTGGTGGTTCATCACGTTTGGACCATGATCTTTTTCGAATGATGTTACTATAGATGACCCATTTTACATCACCAGGGGTGATTGTTTTCAAAAAAGGGCTGGCTTCATTCTGCTTAACATGATTATCGCAAATATTGATTCGTGATGTTAAATGAATCTCCTAATTCATCCTAAAGCCAAATATCGAGCTTCTTAGCGAGTCCAAGACTTTTTAAGTGATTTTCAGTTGATTCGTGGGGTACATTTAACCTCTCTGCAACCTATCGAACTGCTATATAACGATTTTTTTAAATTGTGATTTTAATTTGGGCATCATCAACTTCATTAGGTCGACCAAAACGTTGGTGAACTTTAAATGAAAAATATCCAGAACGAACTTTTTTAAACCAATTCTGACGCGTGCCCTCTATCATGCAATAAACACCTTAAACTACCTCAGCAGCTTTCTTTCCTTAATGGAATTAAAAAATAAAGTATGGAGAAAATGTTCGTTTTTGCTCTCCATATTAAAATTGACCTTAAACTAACAGCTACAAACACAATTACGCACAGCTTGTTTCTAAAGTAACCTACATGTGGGATATCAAATGTTAAAGAAAAACATAACATTGACAGAAGTCCTTCAAAACAAATTACAACGCTCTCTATGCGTGACAACCTAAAGTACTTTCTTTCCAATTTTATATGAAGAAAAAGGAATCTCGTGGGTTGATTGAACAATATTTTTTAGCAGGAAAAACCATTAAAAAACTGAATAAAAATAACAGAAATATTATGGTAAATTTTCTCCGCCGCATGGAATGGTTTGCAAGTGCTATACAGTCTTCAAAAGTGGTAATATGGGGACGAATAATGTCGAATAACCAAGACCTTCATTTCCAATAACCAAAAATTATTAAGAAAATGCATAACATGCTGACAATGCGTAAAATAGATAATGGTATAAAGATCACAACCAAACGGGTAGTTAATATTCTGCATGAAGTTTTGAATATGAAAATGCAAATTTGTTTTTAACATTCAAATGAATGTTTGGCCAAGTTAAAACGTATGAAACCAGGGTTTATCAATAAACTTCCGAAACAAAATAACAGTCCATGCATTGGACGGAAGCTGGTGAAGGTATACCAAAAAAGGCAAAAGTTGTTTTCTCAGCCAATAAAGTTATGCTTACGATTTTTTGGGATTCCAAAGTCGCCACCCTATCGACTATTTACTGGCCAATATTAAGCTAACTTACTGAGCGGTTTTGATGCCGAATTAAAGAAAAAAGGACTCCATTTCGCTAGTAAGAAAGTGCTGTTCAACAACATTTATCTACCGTTGCAACTACTATGCTTATGAAATTACGCTACGAATTGCGACTTCATCCACCATATTCGCCAGATCTAACTCCGTGCGATTTTTTTATTCCCAAAACTGAAAACATAGTTCCGAGGAAAGAAATTCAAGACAGATGAAGAAGTACTAGCTGAAACAGATGCCTAATTTAACGAGTCGGCGGAATATTACTTTTTAGATGATGTAAAAACCTTATAAAGTCACTGGGTTGTGTGTAGAATTGCAAGGGAGTTATGTTGAAAAATAAAATATTTTTTACCCTAAAATAAGTTTTTCATTGAAGAGTCACTCACTCATCAAACAGCCTTTGTAGTCGAGAAAAAGTTCTACATTATTGAAGAAGGGGATTTCCGTTGTAAAATCTAAAATCTAAATGATTTACGAGCACCTAATCTGGTTTGACCAAACTGCTGCTGTGAAAGTTTCAAACAGATCTATATACTAAGTTCCTTAATTATGGCTATTTAAACTAAACAATAGTTGTATTAAAAAAATTGATAAAACTAATAAAATCGAATAACAAGTAGTGATGAGATTCTTGTTTTAGAAATCGTAAATGAATAATGAATTTAAAAAAGAACTAATTTCGGTTTATAGTAATGCTCCTTCGTTATCCACAATGAAGGATTGGATACCAATGGACATTCAATTATTGCAAATATTTATGTAGTATTCAATTATTAGACTAAAAATGTATGAGATAGCTGAACCTTTATACAATGTAAATGAACATTATACATAAAAGTTTGCACTTAAAGTAGCTCTTCAGAATAAATGCATGAACACTTTAATGGTTTGGAGATGTTTACGTGGGATTCAAATGAATTATTGCATTGTTTCATCAAATTGATATAACATGAATCCATTGTATGTCAGAAACAAAAGAACAATCCATACAATGACTGCTTAACAAATGGGCACCAAGAAAAGCAAAAAGAATTTCATAAACTAGAAAGATGATGATGATGCCCATTGTTTTTTGGGTCACATGGCATAGTATGACTGAAAGATTATGTTGAAAAATAATACAGGTTTTGTCCAAAAATGAATTTTTCTTGGCTGGGTAAGGCACTTAGCAAACCGATCTTGTGGTAGTACAAAGTAATTTATTTTAAAGAATTTTCTTGTAGCAAGGAATGCCATTATGTCAGGGATTTTGAAAAATTCATATTGAAAAATAAAAATATTGTTTAAATGATAACAACCCATCCTTTACGTTTGTGGCGAGAAAAATAAACAAGTAATTCCTTAGCTTCATAATAATAATTTGGAAGAAATATTTGAGATTTCTTGTTTGATGCATGCATGGTTAGGAAAATGTTTACTTTCCGCACTTTTAGCTGTAACTATACTTAGACATCATTGACACTATTAGTAACACATTATCTGTGGTGACTAAGTAATTTAGCAAACTTTTGTCACTATAGGCATGTATAAAAATTGCAATGATAAGCCGTAGTTGTGAATTACTCCTATTAAGGTAAAAATTTAACTTAATTAAGTTATATGGCTAAAATGATAAAAGGGTTTATTATTTATTTAAAATTATTTTCTTTTTTACTTTTATTTGTACAAGGTGTCCCAACAATAACAGGAATCACAAAAACTATGAATACGTAATGACCTGTAGAGCAAGATTTTCTTATAATTTTTTTTCAAAAATTTCAAAAATCGTAATATCATTGCCCTTGATGTGCATTACTCATTGGAAGTATGGAACATATGTTTGTTTTTAAAAATATTTGTTTTACAGGATAAAGTTAAAAGGATTTCATATTATTTTACTTGACATTTTAAAACTATTTCTCAACCTCCGGTCCGCAAACCTTTAACAGGTGAACGAAAAATTTAAAAATAATTTTTTGAAACCAAAGTAAATAGATAAAAATGTCTTTTTTACTTGCTCTTTTTTTTACAATAGTAATTCTAAGAGAATAATGTTGTTACTGGTCTGTGTAGAAAGAATTAGATATTCTGTTTTAGAATACACGGTACACTTTTGAAATGAAAATGAATTGTACTAATTTCATGCTGGACATTTAAGATAAAACAATTTAGGATCTTGTGTTTTTAACAAATAATTTTGGTAGTAAGCAATATGAAATAACTAAGCAATAAGAAACAATTAATAGTTTTAAAAATTAAATATTAAAGTGTAACGACTCACCTAAAATGTTTCAAAGAAATTAAACAATGCCAAAAAACTTTTATAGGTCAAACTATTACAAACACACTCTAACAAATATTACATGTTTTTATAAGCAATACTAAATCACAGTGGTATATTTTTACTATAGTTTAATTCATAATTCCGTTTATTTAGTAAACAGGATTGTATTTAGAGATAATTATATCATTTTCAAATTTTAAAAATATTTTTTGAAAAAGTACCCACAGCATTCGCAATGCAAGTTATTTTTGGGACACCTTGTATGTATATGAAACCTTCAACCTTAATTCAAGAACTTTTTTATTGTATTGAAAGTACCAATACTTTGAATTTTAATATTTTTGCCTATTGACCTTCGCTTCACTTTTATATCTATAAATTATTTAAATTGTAATCTTTCTTATTAGGATATTCCTATTCTTTTTATAAAATATAAGCCCTAAAAGATATTTCCATTAAAAGTAGAAAAGGAAATTAGATACTACAAAAATATACTTAAAAAGGAAATAGTGTTAAAAATTTCTTAACAAGGAAACATTTTAATGCAAATTAAAATATAACAAATTCAATATTAGAACAATGACTTCTAAAAAGGTTAAAAAACTACTAACTAGCTGAACTAGAAAGTAAGAAAGTATTCAAAGTTCTATGAAAAACTATTATATCAAAACTTATTATGTAATTGTTTACAAAATTAATTTACTTAAAAGATATGAGAATTTAACTGCATTTTTGAATAATTTATTTGAAATTCATAGGTTTTAATTGTTTTGTTTTTTAATATGCTAGGAATTAAATTTGATATGAAAGACTTATAGTGCATATAGTATTTGATATCTTTTCTAATGTAGGTAGGTACCTATGTACCTATGTATATCAATATCATTAACATAAATTTCATAATAAATGAAATTATATGAAAAACAATATGTGTATTATTTTAAACTTATTGCCGATTGTTTATTTTTAATTATAAAATTGATAGTAGAGAATAATTATCAACAATTGTGTAATAATGCAACACAAAGAGATAATTATTGCAAGAATCCAAGGGGATTGCCTTGTAAATTCTAAAACTATCTTCAAATGATCAAATTAAATAAACAAATGGGATAATTGGGATACACACATTGTTATTCAAATTTCCAAAGAAAAAGCTATTGTTCTTAATAGTAGAATCCATTTCATGCAATGTAAACAGATGGAAGACATTAAAGTTGCCTACCCACTAATTGTAACCACATTAATTAATGAAACACTAAATAATAAAATAAAATAATGCTGAATATCATGGCACTTTCTTATAAGTAATAAATACTATTCTAAACTTGATCTTAGTGCTTATGATGCTAAGCAAAAAGTTGGATCAGGTAAAGCATAATGGAATGGCAGATTGCATTGCTCATCAATTTTGTAACGAACAAATTTAAGTTTTGTTGTACATTGTTTTAAACTATTCCAATATCTTGAACCACTTCTTTTATAAATTCTACCCTGGTACAGAACAAGAAACTAATTTTTTAAAGTATTTCTCAGTGATGAAATAATTTCGCTGCAATTTTTTTATCTTGTACCTATTTACTTATCAAAAAAATTATATTTCTGAGATGTAGCACACTACTATTAATACAAATAAGTTTTTAATGCTTTCAAAACTACGCATATGGACAGAATTTGTAACTCCATGTGATCTATGTAAATCTGATTGTGGTTCTAAATACAAACCTTAAGAAGTTTCCAAGGTCCCACATTCAATAGAACCTAACTTGAATGCTAAACAAATGTCACTACCATATACTGAAAGTGGGTCCTTGGCAATTTCTTGTGTGAAATGGACTCTATCTAATCTAATGTATCATCAATTCCTTGTTAAATGATGTTTCTTGTTTTCTCTTAGCAAAAATAAGTTGTAAAATTAAATAAAAATTAGAATTTCTAAATGGGATCTATTTTGAAATTATATTATAATAATTATAAGGAATTATTTGTATTGACCTTTTTATCTAAAAATATTTTGATATAAATGGTATTGCCTATTTTGGGACAGTGGCATTTAATTTTAAATTGCAATGTCGTAACTAAAATTCATTATATACAATTAGTCACAATGAAGATATTCTTTTAATGAGCTTAATTTCCATGCTTTTGTGATTTTAAAATTATTTCAATTATGTGCATATCTGGGATAATATACACATTTGAATACGTATTTTATCTACAATGGCTTAAATGATGCAGCATATATAAAATCATATGATACTGAAAAAGAAGGGGACATAACAAAAAGAGAAGAAAATAGTAAATAAACTTTAATCGATCATAATGTTGTTAAGAATTATAGACTAAAGTTAAACTTAAATTGTTATAAGTAACATAGTAAGCAAAAACAAATATAATGTGTAAAATGTAACTCACAGCTTAAATGATGCAAACATAAAAACTAATAAAAAAGTATAACTAGAATCGTTCAAAAATAATTTTAATATTGCCTAGGACATCCTCCTTGTTTTAGCGCTTCTTTTAATCTATTAGGCATGGATGTGATTAATTTAAGTATATATTCAGAGGTGATTTTTTCCTGTTCTTCCAAAAGAGTCTTCTTGAGATCATGTTTATTTGATATTGAATGTTTTCTGATCTCGCGTTCCAATTTAAAACACAGATTTTCGATGACATTTAAGTAAGGCAACTGTGGAAGAGGTTTAGTCACATGTTGACATTCTTTCACCAAAGCGCTATAAGAAAGTTACAGGAAAGGGACCAGATTTGTGGGTTGTTGTCCACAATTTGCAATCTCAAGGGAGTGGCATTTTGGATCCTGATGATCGCTTAAGTGATGTTGCTGATGATCGAGAGCAAATATTGGCAAGCTTCGAAGATGGAGATGGTGCTCATCATCATGG
>JAHWXV010727337.1:0-11075 GCA_024586415.1 Phrixothrix hirtus | reverse complement strand
GTACGCCTGGATATATTACTCTAAATATTTTTTCATATAATACGACAGCAATCAGCCAGGAAAGATAAGTTTTACCTACAGCACAAATAAATATTGAACCGCCAGGTTTAAGACATTTTGTGCATGCTTTCAAAAATATATCTAAGTTGTTAATATGCTGTAAAACGCAATTTAAAATAACGACGTCATACTCTTCAGGATGTGCTATTGCATGATCTTCTACATCTTCAAGCTTGTAAGTTAGATTTGTAAGAGATGGGTCCTTACTAGCATGGTTCTTGGCGACTTCTATCACATTAGAATTAATATCAATCCCCAATATTGTGCATCCTAATTTAGCAATTGGTTCGGCAATTATTCCTCCTATAAAGAAAAAGCAGTTATGTAGATGTATATTGCACGGATGTAAACTTGAGGACATAAACAACCAAACAATTAAACAAACTAACTCTTTTTAAAGGAATACATTTGTGCAGAACTGAGATTTGCATTACTATAGTGTTCAGTTAGTTGTATTGCTTACACATTTCTTTCAAATTACCAGTGTGCTCACAGAAACGAATAAAATATTAACCCTAACGCCGAAAATATAATTTTGTAATAGCGTTTATAAAAACCATTTGATTTAGTGTATTTTTAATAAAGAATATTTCCCACAAAATTTAATAACATATATTATTTTATCCTTTCGTTTCATTCAACCAAATGAATTGAGAGTAGATGTATCTTTGTAAACTGTTTCGAATCAAACTTAAGTCGCAATGTTAAAAATTGCTTTTCCTCTTACTTTTACAACTATTACAAAAGTTAGGCGAGCTTAGATATTATGCCACAGTTTTATAACCACTATAAGCAGTGAAAAATTTTATCAATGACCGTTTTGTTATTAACTGGAACCTTCCAGACTAATTTATATCAAGCCGTTAATCTACAACAATTGCAACACTCGCTAGTATTGTTATTAATATTTCATGAAATTTCTACGTACGGCTTTGTGCGAATTATAGTAGTTACTAGTGTATCTTTCCGAGAATGGACAATAATGCTAAACACCTCATTATAATTTGTAACTACCTCTTTTCGGACCTACAAAATTGGAGTGGGATGAAGTTCTAAATTAAGAATTAATAGTTTTGATTATATTCTACTGCAAAATTTTAATAAATTGTCTTTCGAACCTGTATTATCATTTGTTTTGTTATCACAACTAGTTACCAAATTCTTGTAATTCCTTTTATTAATTTCGTTGTTACAATTGGTAAATTGTTGTTATAATCAATCAAATGACAACCTACTGTGTTTTTTACTTTCTAGGTAGTTCATGTGTAGAAACTAAATGTGTCTTTAGGACAATTCTTCATCTTACGGAAGTCGCAGACTTGCACCCCTTTGAAATTGTACAGATTATATGCAATAAATTTTTACTGCTATCGGTCGTTTGATTGTTGTGTTGAGAAACAGCTGACCAACGTCTAAATTAAACATAAAATTGGCTTGTAATTATTATCAATATATGATTGTTGAGGAGCCTTACTCCTCTACACTAGATTACGCAACCCAAAATGGAATAATTAAATGTTATTAATTTTTAATAGTTGCAATTAAAACTTTTAAAAAATATTTCTGATGTGACCTGTCGAATAGTATGAATTTATGAACAATAGCTTTATCGACATTTTTTAATTAATTACGGAAGGGTAATGTTGAAAAAATACTAAATACCGTTTTTTTAATATTACGCTTACGTAATTAATTTAAAAATGTCGATAAAACTATTGTTCATAAATTCATAGTATTCCACAGGTCACTCCAGAATTACTTTTTAAAAATTTTAATTACAACTATTAAAAATTAATAATATTTGATTATTGCATTTTGGATTGCCTAGTCTAGTGTAGAGGAGTCTTAATTGCTAGGTACTCAAAAATAAATGTTTACTAGGGAATTAAAACACCCAAACTCATTAGCTAAACCGAGTTAGCTAAAGCGCATTTTTTTTGCAGGTTACAAGGCATCGCTAACTGACGTGTTAATTAATTTTATACAATATATATTCTAGATTGTGCGCACTCATATCCGTTTAAAAATTCAAGCTGTTAGTATACAGTTGAGGAAGGGAATTCCGTAGGGAAACATGTTTTGTCCGAAAAGGATAACAATTCGTTAGCGTGTTTAGTGATTTTGTGGTCTCCTTTTGCGGTTACTAATTCGTAGATGGCATGTTTTAGTACCGTGGAAATGGTTAAAGGTCCTAAAAATTTTAGTTCTTTTTTATTTCTAAAATTGATTTTAACAAATACTTTGTCTCCTATTTTAAATGTTTTATTTTTACGGTTGACGTTGATTTTCTCGTTACGATTTTCTTTTGTTTCATTGTTTTTGTTATTTTACCTGATAAAAATTGATAATCTTTGATTTGTATTCGGATAAATATTCCTGATAGTAGGTTTTATCGTATACCAAGTCGAAAGGGTTTTTGCTGTCAGTGTGTCCAAAAATAATTTCAAATGGTGTGAAATTGAGGTTTGAATTGATTATATTGCTGTAGGATAAAATATGGTGTTTTAATATTTCGGTTTCCGATATTTGTGTCAATAATCGGTAGTGTTCTATGATAGTCGAATGTAAAGGTTCGTTTGGAGAGTTAGATTAGTGATGCTGTAGGGTAGTTGTTTAATTGTATTTTGTGTTTGGCTACAAAGTCTTTAAAATAATTTTGTTGAATTCTCCGCCAGCTATAATAATTCCGAATGTGGTAAATGTGCAAAAATAGTTAAATAATAGATCTATACGTATGTTAGGTTATATGATATGAGAGGGTAAGCTTTTGCAAATTTTGAAAGGCGTCTAAAATTGTTAAATAATTTATTTCTCTAATTTTGGATATATCAATATGGATTGTGTGGAAAGATTTGTTAGGTGAAAGTGTGAATTGGAAATATTATTTAATGTATTTCTATAAAATTTAAAAATTTTTAAATTTTGACGTTTATTTATAAATTCTGTTATATCTTTGTTCGTGATCTTCAAATAGAATTTTTGTTTCATTTGTTTGATTGTTTCAGTGATACCGCGGTGATTTATTTTTCCTAAGTAGTAATTTAATTTGGGTTTGGCGTTCTTCTGATTCTGTGATATAAGTAATTTGCAAGTCGTATTTGTGAAAATGAGTTATGTTTTCGTTTGTGAGATCTAATATGAAGTTTGAAGATGGATATAATGTGTCGCCTGGGAAGTAACAATAATAATGGGTGTTCCATTTGCGGGAAGATCCGGAGAAGAGGGATACTTTTAGATGCTGTTACCATAGTAACACCTCGATCGAACTGTGACTATATTGTTTCTCTGAGAGGTAGAAACCAATTGAACAATTTGCTGCTTTGATGTTATTATTATTGAATTTTAAAACCATTTTTCGCTAAAAAATCCGTTTTTTTTCAATTCCAAATGCACAGGGAGTTCTTCAGTTCCGAAATCTATATTTTTACTTCGCTAATCGATTAAATGTATCGCAATATTACTTATAAGGTTGGATTAGCGGCAAATTTATTTACTCTAAAACCAGGTGACATTGATATGTTTATCTTGGCCAAAGGCTTGACTTCTTCTCCGTTTCTGTACACTCCCGTTATTGTATTGTAATCCAAGTTGATGATTGCATGTTTTAGAATTTGCATATTTAACTCAAAGCAATGTTGAACGTCCCCTGATAAATTTCTTGAACTAAAATATATCGTACCCCCTATACTACAAGTGGGACGTCAATATCATATTTCCTTTTTATTACACCATAAAGCATACTATTGTGGATCGTTTTGGAAGATATCTCTAACATTAAAGGAAGTCTGTTACAATGATGGTGAGGACTTCTTAGTTGTGCCCGGTGAACGTTTGCCATTGCTACTAAGGTTTTTGTAAGAAATGGTGGTTATTGTACAAGAACATGTGATAATTGTAAAGAATGTTATAGTTTCGAAAGTACTTAATTACTTCAGTAGAAGAGGGTGGGTTTATGAAAGTAAGAACCCTACTTCAAAGCTCTGAGTTCCTTTTTTCCCTTTTCCGTCAAAATTCATAATGCCCATCTCGCTGATTCGCACTTTCTTAGGTAGATACTCATTTATGCATATACTACGAAAGTCTGAAACATTTTTGTACACTTTGACAATTGGTTTACAAATTTTTTCCATTACCTAAATATAAAGCAACCTCCCGCTTCCAGTCGACGATGACAACTACACAAGATTTTAAATAAGAACCAGAACCTTTCTTTTCAATTTCAATGGCGTCCAATGTTCGATTGTAGCGGTTTTTTTCCACTTGAAGTTTTTTTTGAAGCGCTTTAATTGTTTACCATCTTTGAAATCCCAGCCGTACCACCGCCTAATGTCCCCACGGTAGAAAGGCAGCAAGCCATGGTATTAGTGGAACAGTTCCAGCTGTTTTAAATATTCATAATACCAATAGCTTGACAATTTTGCTCCTTCCATTCGCAGAACGAATTGATGCATAAGTAGCGAATATTGCTGTCCTTATTACATCCGAAACATTTAACCCTTTACTATTTTCTAATTTCAACTTTTGTCTTCTTGGGAATAACTGGGTTAAACTTTATCATCTTCCTGCTACCTCTGCGGCTACTTCTCTTTTTGTTGCGTCTTCTTCTAATTCTGAAGATTTACGTTTCACTTTTATAGTAACACTTACTCTGCAAGTCCTTCAATCGAAGCGTTCTTTGATTTAAGTAGCTTTTTCTTATAATATTTTATCCATTTTATGACATTCACTTAAATTGCTACGCTATGCTGTGACCTTTTAAATCATTTAAACAGTATAAAAAATGACTAAAATTGTGTTATACATTAGATAAATGGTGTAATGTGTTGCTAAATCTATTATTTGCATTTACACAATTTTCTTTAACAAGTGGGCACATTATGCATTCACTAATATACATTGGCAATCGTAGACTTTTAAGAAACATAAAATTATAGTTTATAATTGATTTTAACCCCCTAGAACGTAGAAATTCATGGAAACTGAATTTATAACTAAATTCTTCCACTTTTACTTTATCAACGTCCCCGCTGCCATTACGTTTTATAATAACAAATATTTTCTTAATCTCAACACCGTCTTGATATCCAGCTGACATTGCTATATACCGGATGTCCAGGATAAAATGGGGTACATTGGAAACTGTAATAGATTAATATCAGTCAAATGGGGAAAATGTTGCATATTTATGTGCTCACTAATAATCCGAATTTAAATCTCCAAAATTAAAACAGTTGCTGAGATACAGGACGAAAACGAAAAATGTGCATTTTCTAAAAACATCAATATCTTATTTATTGTAAGAGATATATTCACCAAATATTTAGAGCAGGGGTAATGAATAATGGTGACTTCAAAACTGACCAAGAAAATATTCTATACCTACTAAGTTTTATGAAATCGTATTGAACTTTTGTTTGTCTTATGGGCGCCATATTGAATTTTTACATTTTTGAAATCACTATAAAAAAAGATTTTCAACCATATATAACGTTCCTATGTTCAGTAAAAACTAATGATCACAAATTGCGAAATTTCTATTTGTCCAAAGTAAGTGTTGATTTAGAGGATTTCTCAAACAATAGCAAGATTGTTTGTTAAACAATTGCAACGATTCTACATTTTTTAACTTACAAACTGAGATCAACAGTTTTATATCTTCTTGGTGCAAAACAAGTTGGCGAATCGCAAGTTTGAAATGGGTATTTTTTCGAATAGTGATAAATATGATATGTTGGAGTGTTTTATTCTCTGTAGAAGAAATGACGCGAATGCCGCAGAAATGTATTTCAATAAATATCCGGAAAGACGCCAGCCAGGTAGAAAGATGTCCCGGCGATTGCGTGATAATTTAATAAACCACGGCAGTTTCGTTAAGTCGAAAAGAAGTAAATATGGACATAAAAATGCAGAACATATGGTCCCACAACTCGTAATTGAGAAACCTAGTACCTCGTTACGCGTGATTGAAAGCACTATTGGCGTCCCTCGATCCACAGCTGTCAATATTTTAAAAGGCCACAAATACCATCCCTATCGTTAACGACCTTGACATGGGCTCCATATTGGTGATGCAATGAGAAGAATCGAATTTTGTCAATGGTTTATCAGAAAACATAACGAAGTACCAAATTTTACCCTGAAAATTCTGTGGTCCGACGAGAGTCATTTCACCAACTGTGGATTATTTAATCCCAAGAAATAATGTTTTCTGGTACAATGAAAATTCACGGTTAATGCGTAGCGCGAGGTAACAAATCAAATGGGGATTTAATGTATGGATAGGCATCATTGGCGCTCACATCGTTGGACTATTTATTTATAATGAAAATTTAACTTCTGCAAACTATATAAACCTTTTGCAAACAGTAGTAGCAAACCGAATTATGGAACTATCGTTGGCTGCCTTACAAAGTACGTTCTTCCAACAAGACGGTGCCTCTGCACACAACAGTCCAATTGTCACAGAGTTTTTGAACAACGGATATCCTGATAGATGGATTGGAAATCGAGAATCAGTTAGATGGCTTACTAGATCACCAGATCTCACACTCCCGGATTTCTTTGTATGGCGCTATCTAAAAAACCAGGTGTATTCTAAGATCCTACGAAACTGTAGAAGAATTACGTATGGCAGTGGAAGAGACAGTAAATGGAATCGATCCTTATCAAATAAGGCAGTCTTGTGAAGGAGTTTTGAAGCGATGTAGATTATGTATTCGAGAGAATGGTGGATTATTTGAACAGTTACTTTAATTTTGATGACTACTATAATTTGTTTTTGTTGTTTGTTTTCATTTATTTAAATAGTTCTAATATGTTCGACTAAACAGTTTTAATAAACCAACACCTACTTCGGCCAAATTGCAATTTCATAATTTGTAATCATTGTTTTTTACTAAGCATAAGAATGTTCTACACTGTTGAAAAGCTCTTTTTATGACGATATCAAAAATGTAAAAATGCAATATGCCGCCCATAAGAAAAACAGAAGTTCGATGCGATTGCGTAAAACTTAGTAGTTGTAGAATGTGTTCCTGATCATTTTTGAAATCCATATTATCCATTAACTCTGTTTTAAAAATTTAGTGAATGTATTTCTTACAATAAATATGACATTGATGTTTTTAGAAAACGCACATTTTTCGTTTTCGCCCTGTATCTCAGCAACGGTTTTAATTTTTTGAGGATGTAAATTCGGATTGTTATTGAGCACATAAATATGCAACTTTTTCCCTATTTGACCGTTCTTATATGTGCTACCGTTTCCAATATCCCCATGTACCCCATTTTATCCTGGACACCCTCTGTATAGTGAAATTGTAATGTTATGTAAGGCATTATTGTTTACCATTTCATATGTTGTTGAGATTATGTACATTTTCAATTCTACAATTGCTTGCCATTCGTCATATTCGTCCAAAGTTGAAACAATTCTATGATGATGTTGGTGAAGTTCATTATCTTTTTCTTAGCTTGCAAAGTTGTTGCCATTTCTATCGCAAGTTATACATCCTAAACGGATCACATGTTTGATATCGTAGAAAATACGAAGTCCAAATTAACATATTTATTATTAAAACACACACAAAAGCATATAAAACAGACAGAACGCAAATGAGTGATTTATCATCTACAACTAATCATATATGCTTGTTCGGGTAAGTTTATTCTATTAGAAATGATCTCCATTTAATTACGCGCTTGCGTAACCGTGAAATATTTTAAACGTCTTCACTTCCGCGAGATAAGTACCCCAATTCGCATGCTAATTAAATTTTTACAATTCGATGATTTTAAATTTCCAAATACTTATCTTGGATAGAAACTATACGATAATAGTGAATTGAAATTTGAAAAACTTTTAAACCAATATTATTAGGTATTTTCCAATTCTATATTAAGTATTTAACGGTTTTCGTTGGGATATAGTATGTTTAAATTTGAATTTAGTTATTTGAAAATTTTTAGGTACTTAGAACAACTTGTAAAATTGAAAGTGAAGGAACAAATTAATTCTATTTCATACATATCGAACAATTGCGCCCTGCCGACGTTCAAAATATTTAGCTTAAATATTTTGTGTTGCACGGCTTTGCAATTGTGATTGTACTGTCACCGACGCACATTCAGTTAACCCATTGCCGCTTAGAAACATCATTTTTTATACGGCCATTGAAGTTAAAATTGTAGCAAATATATGCCTGAAATTATATTAAATTTTTATAATTAGGTTGTATTAAATTTACAAATACTTATTTTGAATAGAGGAGTAGGACTAGTAGTAATAGTAGAAAAGTTATAGTTAAAATTCCAAGTAAAGTTGGGTCATTTATAAATTTATTACGACACCAAATTCGATCCAGATGTTTGGTAGTGTTGTGCGGCTTTGCAACGGACCGTTTTTGAGGGACCACAGGATAGCTAGCTACGCGCACTAAGATACTCACACAATGGCCATTATTGATGAATACATCCTCGTTAGCCACAAAAAAATATACGACGGTAAACTAGATACTAACAAATTTCACTTTTCTATCTTAAAATCGATCGTGATTGCACAATTTATAGTTAGACCGAAATGATTATCTGTTTAAATAATTTTAATTAATTCGCGTACGAAGTTGCCATCACCGCGGATGGCGGAGAGCTAATTTCTAATATCTATCCATTTAACTTAATATTATGATCAATTTATTTATTTAAATTTAATTGCACGCGATATGCCATAATTAAAACGGTTCATTTAATAATTCAATTCATTTATGAAATGATAATTCAAGCCATAAACAATTTATGTAAATTGTTCCGCGTGTGCACGTTCTACAAACCAGGCAGTTTCATCGATCAATTCACAATTCGTTGCAATTAAGTGACGCGATAATTCAAGCCGTAAGTCATGTATTTAAACTATTCCTCCATCCGCGAACCACACAATTCAATCAATTAATACCCGATTCGTTGTCTTCAGTTGACGAGATAATTCAATCCATAAATCATGTATTTAAATTATTTCGCGATAGCGCAATCCGTGAATCACACAATTCGATTAATCCGTGACTCATCACAATTAATTTATGCGCATTAGGATAATTAATATTCCGCACATGCGACTGTTTTCGGAACTACTTCGTTCCAAGATATGCTCTGAATTAATTATTATACGATAGAGTACGTTCTGGAGTCATCGATATGGTTCGGAACAATCGCGTTTAATCCAAATAATCTGCTACATGATACTCAATCAACTACGCCCCACGATAGTGCGTACTACACAATTCAATCAATCCGCGACTCAATGTAGTTTACGTTCATTGTGATAATTTATCACCCGCACCCGCAACTGTTTCAAGACATCCTATTCCAAGATATGCCGTATATTAACTACTTCGTGGTAAATTATGATACGGTAACATTACTCATGATTGCAGCTAGGAACTAGTTTCTTTTCATATTAAATTGTGGAGAAGAATAGGAATTAATATCTCGCATTCTTGCTTAATATTGCTTGTAGAAACTGCATGGATTCTAGCATCCCGCTTCATTGAAATACTTTTTAATCCAAATAGCGAAAGCTATTTTTGACCACAAAAAGATTTCCTCATCTAAGCCACACTTAGCCAGAAGGTCACCCAAAGTGGCGTATCGAATTTTAAGTTCCATAAGAATAACCAAAAATCAAACAGTAAACTCTACCTAGGGGCAATATAATACAATTTAAAATTTAAATGCAGAAATGTAGTTAATATTATAATGAATATTCAAGGTTAAATCTAAAGTAATGAAGGAGTATCAATTTTAAGGCTTTTGAAATAAAATTAATGTAAATAATATGAATCTAGAAGGAGTTAACGAAAAACTTCTTATTTAAATTTAAGTTACTGCTTTTAAATCGGTCGACTATAAATAATATTGAATTATAGGAAAATATATAAGGTCCGTTTGACACAGTATTACTTTTATACAAAAGCAAATTAAGCTAAACACATTAATAATATTGATTGTTGTCAAATAATATATGGTATTTTATGAACGATTTTTTTGTAAATTGCATAAATGTCTGTATAAAATTTTAGAAGAAAACTAGTGTCGCATGGATCTAATCAGATTTTTCACTGTTTTTAGCGTGACCAAAATGCTGGCCCAAAACTAGTGATACGTGTTAGCTGTATATTTTAATATCAATGATATCCCACCAATTAAGTTGTTCAATGCAACAATAATTTAATGTATAGTAACAATATACAACAATAATAATATAACAATATGATTCAGCATATAATAATATTTAGCCACATATAGTCTGTTGCTAAACACACTCAGTAACTTGAAGAAATAACGAAACATGCCATATCTACATTAACTAAATTACATTCAATACTGTAAAAACAATTAAATAAATGAAAATCGCGAAAACCTAGAATTCTTTTATTATAATTATCGAATTCTAATTTAATAAAATTACCTCCACAGCCAACCTCCAAAACCTTTATATCTTTAAATGCGGCTGTTGAATCAATACTCTCTTTTTGAACCGCCTTTGGTTTGATTACTTTCTCCTTAATAAATTCTGACGTTAAGTCGTTTATTCCATGTAAAGGCTTCAGGTAACCCTCTCTATTCCACCATGTATACGAAAATTTTCGATAAAGTTCAATCCTTTCAGGATCATGTGTTGAAGTATGACCTGTACTATTATCAGTCATATTGAATAATTTTCTGAAATGATGATGATGTCAGATATGTAACTTATAAAGCAGTGCTAAGCAAATTGCAGTATATTGCTTAGCTTATTAACTAGATTAACATTCCTAATAATAATATTATGTATTTAGCAAATATCAATATTAAATTGTAAGCTTTATATTAAACTCAATTGTACACCATTAGGCAGGTACTTATTAATTCAAAACAGATTCTATACTGTGCCTTCATTTAATCCCGAACCCCACGTGACCAAAATTGATAGGCAACCAAACTTACACGTTGCCGAATATTAACAACAAATTCCCTACACT
>JAHWXV010727321.1:0-13313 GCA_024586415.1 Phrixothrix hirtus | reverse complement strand
CGGTGATAAGTGATGCCTTAATTTTTATATATAGACTTACTATCTTTATTTATACAGCCTATCACAATACAAGATACCATTTTTCTCAATTAAATTGCACAATAAAGCTGTGAAATAACGAAAGCAAGAACAATGTTGGTTCGACCGCTGCTTATACCGAACTAACGTTTGATTCTGCAGTAGACAGCAATTAGGCTTCAGTTTTACCCTAATACACTGGTTTTACTTATTTAAATGTTCTGTGGTTATAAACACTTTAGGACAGATTTATGAAGGTTTTCTTTTAAATTTCGTATGTAGAGTCTGCTGTTAAAATTATATGCACCACTATAAAATGGACTCATGGCACATTTGTTGAGAAATATGTTTTTAAGAAAAACCAAAAGAATACTTTTTTAGGAATTGATTAAATAGTCAAAAATATTATTAAAACAGTAGCAGCGAATTTTCTTTACTTAAAGGGCTTGAATTCCTCACATTTTCCTAAAGGTTTCAAAACATTTTATTTTATTGTCTAATGAACGATTTGTTGGTTAAAAGAATAAAAGTATTATTTTGAAAACGTTTACATCAGTAAATCAAAAACTAACAGCACTTCAGAGCTCAAATATTATGTGCGATTGTTTAAATTTCCAATTAGAGTAGACTATGGCCTATTGACGGATACTTTAATCATGGTTATGAAAATTTAAATGATTACATATAACTTTAGTCTACAGAATGTGCTGTTTAAAATTATATGCACTCATTATAAAACATTCTGTATATTTAAAACGTTTGCAAATAATAAAATTAAATGAATCGCAACTTTTGAGTTCTTATTACCTTTAGGATCTGTACACTTTTTTGTTACATTTAACTCACTTAAGATAATTTGTTCCACTTCAATTATTGTGTACTATTTTTAAAATTACTTGTGCTTGAATAAGTTGATAGAATTTTGTTGGTTATGTGGTGATGATTGACCCAATTAATCCTATTTCATTTGTTTAAAATATTTATAAGTCTAAAGTGTCAATATTTCATTTTTATTTAGTTTCAGATGTTAATTTTTGTTCACTTCGGCATATTATTGGTATATGTTACACAAAATCTTCTTGCAATGCACTAAGCAGCGGTTAACTTTCAATGCAGTAGATGGACTATATGTGCAATCGATATCTACTATAATTTTATATCTAAATAAAAAGTTACTTAATGTCGATTCACTTAAATTTCTCCTGCTGCTTTAAAAGTTTCATATGGAAGCATTAATCGAATATTGGATATTGATATTGCATGGTGTAAGGTTGTCAAATGGTCGTTGCTTGAAGGACCTTTTTATAAAATGTTTCCGTAAAGTTCCCCAAAAGACAAATCAGTCCCCCTTGTCCTCCATTTCGTGATTTACAATTTGATGTGATAAATCCATGGAGTAACACAGCAGTTTTAGTTTAACAGTAATATTTTTGCCGTCAGAATTATTTTAAAAGAAAATATTTAATTGGTTTCCATAAAGTGTAAATAAACCTGAATATGTCTATAATTTTAACTCACTTTTTAAGTTTTTGTTGTCTAAAATCACCAATCATCAATTAATTAGTGACAAACTATTTGGAACCACCTTCTATAATTTATTTTTAAGTATACGTGATATCAGAAAGCAATGTCCTATTTTCAAAAAACCGGAACAAAAGATATTTTATTTTTTAATCAATTAAATAATCTCCATTGTTAGTGGCTTTCTATGGAACCAAATTCTCAATGCCCTGTTTATAAAAGAAAAGTGACCATGATAGAAAGAAGTTTGACAGACCAAGTTTTATATCCTTAACTTTTTCTCATTGAGAAAATGCTCAACAGATCTGGACAAATGATTATCTGTCAAGGGGTAGGGAAAATGGGGTAAAACTTCCCAGCACAAACTTCTGATCTTATTCTAGATCTATCATGTTGTAGGATAACACCTTATATATTGACTTAGTTGTTTAATGATAACAGCTTTGTTCAAATGTTCCAATTGTTGACAATAGAGGTCTGCTGCTATAGTTAGACATCTGGTTTCAATATCTCAAAGTAAACTATACATGCAATATTCTACCACACACAGGGCAGTATAGGGTGAAAATCCGTTTCTGGCAACTGATCAGAAGAAAGCCGTTGGGTTTTAGACTTCATCTTAACACACAGAACTGATTTCTTATCTCCAGTGACAATTCCTGGCTGTCTAGCAAAACGTTGCAGATTGTAGAATACTGAGGTTTATTTTCATCTAACAGTGTGGGACCCAAACACTTTGTGTATTGACTTCTGTTAAAGTATATTGTAAATGCATGTGAATATATGTTAAGAATAAACATTGATCATTTGTGTCCAATGATTATTTAATCGTCTAAACTTGACCTAGATATTTAGTCGTACATATATTAATTAAAGTTCATTCGAGGTTATAAAAATTATTAATGTTTTAGAATACTAATTCGAATGATATAATTTAATTGACCTAAAATAAATTTTTTTAAAATTAAAAGAATTTAAAAATTTCTAATTTTATTTGAACACGAATATTTTCAATGATTTTCATTTCTATTTATTTAAATTACGATTCAAGAATTCTGAAGTTTATGATCAATTCGTGTTTTAGATGGAATGTTAAATAAAGTATCATTCACAGTGAGATGAAAATTCTTTACTTGGAATCGATGTTGGAATGTAAAACATTCGCTTTAATCTTCTGTTTGGCACTGTTGTCTTTCCATTGAAGATAGTAAACTCTTGATTTTTGCTTACACATACTATTATTTCTAATGAAAGTGCCGTTGCCATACTACTTATGTTCAATATCATAAGTTACTCAGTATAACTTGTATTCCATAGTAGGGAATTATTTTTCTCAATTAGTGATATCTGGATTTGAGCTGTATTCTTAATTTTAAAAGCTCGACTAGGCGAGTTTGTAATGACTTACGAAATATAAACCGAAATTAAACCATTTCATTAACTGAACAGCACAATCACTACTTGGGATAATTAAAACTAATAACTAGTAATTAGAACTTAAAGTTTAGTTTTCGTTGTTGGAAGGGACATCCTTTTGGTTGTTATGGTAACTACCAGCTTGTCTTTGAAGTCTAATCACAGCTTGTGTGATGTTTCATAGAGGAAGTCGCTCTCTCGTTGTCTTTTTTAAAGATCAATCTAATGATGCCCAATTCAACCTATGTTTCTATTTGAAATTTCTTAGCAAACTCCTGATTCAATACCTATTTGCGGTTGTTCTCGGAAATTGAGACCCAAACGACTTCTCTGGCTAACCTTTAGTTAGGAACATTTTTTTCTTAGTTTTCTAACTATAGATTTTCGGGAAAAATGTCAGACAGATGGTCTGAAATATGAGGGCGTTTCAACCGTCTACGGATGTAATATTGCTCATAAACGAAAAGTTTTTAAAGATTTATTGATGGATAATTGTACATTTTGTGTGCATATTCTAAAAATATTTATTACACAGGGTTCCATTTTTGTTCTGTATTTTTTAAACGAAACATCTTATATTTTACTAGACAATTTTAAAAGCAACAAACCAATATAAAGCATTTTAAAAGAATCAATTTTAGGATTTCGATCGAAAATTTTTTTGTTCTGTTTTTAGTCAGCGTGCACTGTGTAGTTTATATAGGGTGTTTCAAAATGCTAAATGAATGGTTTCACAAAATATATCATTAGAGCACCCGTGAATTTTTATAACCTTTTATTTGCTACCAAATTTATAGGTTGCCATTAAAATTATTGTATTGCATTTTTTTAGTAAAATTTATCGATAAATAAAAATTAAAATGTAACAATGTCTGTGAAAACAAATCAATAAATCCAGTTAATTACATTTTGCATTAGAAAACAAATTTTTACTTTATAATATTTACAAAAAGAATAATTTCAAACTGGGTATTAAATAAAAGTTTACACAAATGCTAATTCAAACATATAAAAATATACAAGGCGTTGCATTTACAATTTTTGAAAAAAAATTAATTTCGTACTTTGGAACACCCTATATAAATATCAAAATATCGGCACATAGTGCAAGATGATTAGAAACAGAAGTAATAGAAAACATTTTGACTAAGCTCCCAAAATTGAATCATTTAAAAAAATATAACTTTTGTATGTAGATAAAAATAGAACACCCTGTATATTGAAAAATATTTTTAGGTGTATAATTATACATCAACAATTTTTAAAGACTTTATTTTTATGAGCAATCTTCCGACCGCGAACGATTGATATACTGAAGTACACGAAGTTTCCTAAGTAATCTAAAATTCCAATAAACTGCGAATCCTTAAAAATTTATAATAAAATGCCCACAACCAGCAGTTTGAAAGTAAAATGAATGTAAACATACGAATAACTAAAGATATTTGTTCTGTAGTCCTCAGTGATGTGGATGATCAACACGCTGCGCTGGCGGCAAGCCAGAGACTCGGGTTTGACCCCAGACGAAGACACGTTTTTCTGATGTTTACATTAATAGTTTATACAATATTAAAGGATTTTATAAAAAAAAGGTGATATAAACAAGGTTTTTAAAATACCCGGTATTTTATTTTACAAAAGAATAATCCACTGGTGGAGATAACAATGCGACTTGATAAGTTGTTAGCATGTGTTAAGCAACAACAATAAAATATCTCGGCAATGTTTTTTAAATATTTGCTAAAATAATACACGCTGTATACATACATGTAACAATGTCCAGAATTTGGACAGTTAAATAATTTGAGAATGGGAAGTATTAAATTAGGAAGATGCTCAATCTGTTGAATAGGTTTGATATTTGGGAAGTGATGACCTATGTAACACACAACGACTTGAGGCGCGCTACACGTGTGGCAGACTGGGTCGTTCTGAATGAGGAATGACGTCGCGCCGTTTAGACATATGGCGTGACTTTACCTGTGGGTGCGACAATAGTCAATTTTATGTGTCGCAACCACATAATGATTTTATTTTCTTGAACAATGGAATTTTATTTTTGCTTTATTATTGTTTTAATTAAATATCACAATACACCATACACATGATAGTGTATCGTGATTAAAAATGAAATTAAAAACGTTCAGCAATACGGGAAGCATACGTACAAATTTTTGTGAAAATCAGGAATGCAACAATTTTAAATATTAACAACTAGAAATTTAATATATTTATAACAGTTTTAAAATATTACTGCAGCTATCTCTATGATTGTTTTCGTAAACGTGTAGTGCACTAAAACTTTATTAAAATAATGTTTTAGCAAATGGACTCCAAAGAAATGGTGCATTCTTTATTATCAAATTAATTAATTTAAACACTTAATATCACTAAAATGTAATATACTTTATTTAGTAGATTAAATAATGCTAAGTCATCATACAAGTTTTTCCGAGCGAAATTGGCTACCATCGAGCCCCACTTGAGTGCGGAAAAAGTACGAGGCCCGGAGCCGATCAAGAAGTACCTCGTTACGTCTTGGAGTTTGTCGGGAGAGATCGCCTTCCGGGATGCGGAATCCCACACCTTCACTTCGTACTGTATATTTCAATATACAGAATCGTGATTTAATAATTGTGGTTTAAATTTTTGAATAATCCTTGAAGATTTCAGTAATAAGATTATCAAGAACTGCTTCATACACCTCTTCAACTCGTGTAATTTATGTAATTAAAAGTTCAGTAGGGAAAAATAAATTTCACGCACTGTTCTGTGTTTATCCAAATTTTTATCACGATGAATGATGAACGAAAAATAAATGTATCATAAAAATCACTCTACAGGATGTCCCATAATAGATTTTAATTTTGAAACATTGTGCTGATCAAGTAGGAGATTCCGCGAACGTAGTACGCCGGTCGTATAGCAGGTAACTGAGGATTTCAGTAATCATGAAGCAGTGATCGGGGTGCAACGTAAGTTTATGCTAGAAGGATATTTTAAAGCGAATGATTCCTTACTGTTGCACGACGTTGCTTTTGTGCTCATTTTAATATTCGACGCGTGTGTGACGCGCCAACTGATATGTTAGTAAACGCATGGATGAAGAAATTTCGAGAAACAGGATTGATAACAAATGCCAAACCTGCAGGTAAGCCGCCATCCATTCGAATATCTAACATTAATGGAGTGCTGTAAATTGTCATCCTCGGCGGTTACTTCACAAACATGCACAAGCACTAAATTTGTCTTGTGCCAGTATCCACCGTATTGTCGTAAACGACTTACACTTCCATCCATACAAACTTCAGTTAGTGCAATACGTGAAACATGCACCGAGGAAAACTTTTTGCGAAATCATGATGAATAGTTTTTGGAATGCAGGTGGTTTAGAAGACATTATCTTCAGCGACGAGGCCCATTTTCACGTGGATGGCTACGTTAATAAACAGAACGCTCACTACTGAGCTGCTGGCAATCCATGGAAACTACACCAAAGACAGTTACATTTGAAAATTATGACTGTTTGGTGTGGTATGTTGGTATCCGGAATTATCGGATCTTACCTGTTTCAAGATGGCATCGGACGCATGCTAACTGACAACAGTCGACGATATACCAACATGATTCAAAATTGGTTATGTCCAGCTGTAGTGAATTTTCGCGACTATAATCCAGGCAACACCTAGCTTCAACATGACGGTGCTACGCCACATACAGCAGCATTGTTTCCAGGTAGCTTAATTTCAAAGAACCGTGATATCCTTTTCCCACCACGATCTCTGGACCTTACTCCTTTAAATTTTTTTCTACGGAGTTATCTAAAGAGCGCTACATACAATGTTCCTCCAGCCAACACCAAAGAACTGAAGTAGACATTCGCGCCGCTATTGCCAACATTCGTGTGGCTATGTGTGAACGAGACTTTCTCGGTTTGCGATCCAGATTGCAGGAATGCTACGAACAAGATGGTCAACACTTGAACGACATTCTGTTAAACACTAAAATCTACATGTTCTGTAATTCCAGTGACGTGCTATTCTAAGTAATTATAAAGGCACGCATTTGGAATTTATTTGTTATTGTAAATATTTTTCCATATTATAAATGTAACTTCTGATGACACATCTACAGACCAAGAAAACAAACTTAACGTAATCATTTATTTTATTTATTAATAAAATCTTGAAGAAAGTTTGCTTTTATAAATAAAATAATTGAATGTCTCGTGAAATAATTGCAATATATCAAAAAAAAACAAAATATATCTAATTTTTAAAATAATAACCCATTTGCGCGCCTATGCATAGTAAAATTCCTAAAAATACAAGCACTTAGTGGATTCTTTATTATTAAAGAGGCCCTTTTTTATCCTTATTATTAGGTAGCCGCGTTTTAAGTTTATGTGTTTCCAATGTTGGAGTTCATATACATATTAAAATAGGTACTCGAACTACCCCTTTTGTCGAACATTTATGCATTATTTGCAAGAGTTACTTACTGCATGGACATATGAAATCGACAATAGATTGGTAAATAACTGAATTTAAAATCTTAAATTTTAAAACAAAATGGATACATTTATCTCCAGAATAATCTTATGCATTCTTAAAACATTCGCCATTAAAAATGTTTACTGCGTACTTAATTGCTGTCATTAATTTAAATACACTAGTGGTCCAAATAAACCGCTAGGTATTTACTATCAAATGCATGATGAAGTATTTGGAATAATAGTAGAAAGATTATTTAATATTTTTAAGCGTAACAATTATTTTTGATTTTGAAATACTATGACTATACAGTGTGATGCTAAAGTATTGCATGAATTCGATAAAAAATTGAATATTAATTTTCTGGAAACGAACTTATTTTAAATTGCGCAGCTTTTTAAGACATTTTATAATTTGGCAATCATATTAAAAAGATTAATGACTTTATCACAATTTTTTTTAAATAACCTATATTTTTGTCATTCTAATAGGATTCAAAATGTTCATGTAAAATCTAAAAAAATTGAATTTCACTGTAAACTATTAAAACAAAAACAATTTGTAAATAAGATTGTAGCAACTCGAAAATGGGTAGCCGATGAAAATTTAGGTTGTCTGTGGAATTCGTATTCAATTGTCAGTTTGTCACTCACTAAGTTTAGTCGGTTATTAATACAGCTTTTGTGAGAAGAATGCGTTTAACTGAAACCGAACGAGCAGATATTCTGATGATGATTAGTTACAATGATGGATCATGAATTCAAGAAAAAATATATCATTTATTATTCGATGACAAATAATGGCAGAGCCATCTATTGTTTATATTAGGAGGTATTTTAATATAAATAAGATAAAGAAGAAGATTCCTCCTAAAATTGGCATGAATTTTAAAATTAATTCGGCACAAGTGAAAAGCCATGATACTGTAATATAAACAATTCTAAGGCTTCTCATCAAAAGATTTTTAACCTAATTAAATAGTTAAAAATATAAAAGTTTGCATTTTCAACCAGCGTGACGCAGCACCAGCAGACCAATGGTTTCGCCCTAGTGGGGCTCATCAGTGCTGTGTCACGCTGGTTGAAAATGCAAACTTTTATATTTTTGCCTATGTAGTTAGGTTAAAAATTTTTTGGTGAGAAGACTTAGAATTGTTCATATTACAGTTTCATGGCTTTTTACTTGTGTCGAATTAATTTTAAAATTCGTGCCAATTTTAGGAGGAATCTTCTTCTTTATCTTATTTATATTAAAATACTTCCTAATATAATCAATAGATGGCTCTGCCATTATTTGTCATCGATATCCCCACAGGTTTATCTGTTTAAAAGGAAATTTTGCATTTTGAACCAGCGTGCATAGCCACCCAGCACTGATACGCCCCACTAGACCGAAACCATTGGTCTGCTCGTGCTGTGTCACGCTGATTGAAAATACAAACTTTTAATTTTTTACCTATGTAGTTAGGTTAAAAATCTTTTGGTGAGAAGCCTTAGAATTGTTCATATTACAGCTTTTCATTTGTGCCGAATTAATTTTAAAATTTGCCAATTTTACGAGGAATCTTTTCTTTATTTTACTTATATTAAAATACCTACAATATAAACAATAGATGACTCTGTCATTGTTTGTCATCGACATCCACACAGATTTATGTGTTTAAAGAGAAGTTTTGCATTTTCAACCACCGTGTCCAGCCACCCAGCACTGATGAGCCCCACTAAGGCGAAACCATTGGTCTGCTGGTGCTGTCACGCTGTTTGATAATACAAACTTTTATATTTTTTACCTATTTAGTTAGGTTAAAAATCTTTTGGTGAGAAGCCTTAGAATTGTTCATATTACAGTTTGACGGCTTTTCATTAGAGCCGAATTAATTTTTAAAATTCGTACCATTTTTAGGAAGAATATTTTCTTTATTTTATTTATATTAAAATACCTCCTAATATAAACAATAGATGACTCTGCCATTATTTGTTAGCTAAAATTTATTGCTAGAAAAATTCAATTGTAAATAAAAGGAACAATAATATATTTTAAGTTGAAATGGTGTGAAATGAAATTGTTTAAATAAATAAGAAAAAGTGAACTAGGAATTAAATTAAATGGAAGGTAAATATATCAAATAAGATCAAATTTAAGGAAGTTTGTAATAATAACAGAGCATTAAAATCCGAACCACAAATGTAAATAAAGGTTAGAACCGCCTGCTCCATAGTTTTAGAAATTTGATTGAAGAATATGCTGCCAACGCCCTCTCCAATTTTTGAAGCAGACCTGGACTCGTTTTTTGGTATAGCCTTTATAGCGTTCGTCGTATTAGTTTCGACTGTTTCTTTGTCGTCGAATCAATGTCCTTTGAACGGCATTTTTAATCTTGGGAACAACCAAAAGTCGCAGGAAGCTACACCAGGACTGTATGGAGGCTGATAGAGCTGTACGACTTTGTACTTTGTCAAATATTGCTGCACAAGATTCGATACATGCGCTGGCGTATTATCGTGATGCAGAAGCCAGTCACCGCTTGACCAAACTTAATGACACCAGTAGTCGACAAATAGAATTAGAATGAGAAACTGACAATTGTAGTTATAAAACATTACAAAACCAGAAGTAGCGTCCAATTGCAATTTTGTAAAGAGAATAACTTTTTCCGACAAAGCTACATTTTACTTGAATGGATCTGTAAACAGGCGGACTTTTTGATGTTGATCAGAAAAAATTCCCGCCGGACTCAATTTCCTCAAATAGTTGATGTGTGAGCGAGACCATATTATTTCGAAGAAGAAATTCGTTGCTCGCATTGACAGTTTTAATTTCTCTTGATTTGCTGCCTAACGGTTTTTAGTACAATCATGATACAACTCCACCGCATTGTGTTACCAATGTTCGATGTCTTGCCCAAGAGATGAATTGGCCGATGAGAATCAAGAGAATGACCGGCAAGATCGCCCGACTTGAGGTTACATAAAAAATAAAGTCTGCGAACATTGGCCTCGCAATTTGGACGTTCTAAAGTGAAGTTGGAAATATTGCACCTTGTTGATTACATGTCAAGCGAAATTAAATTATTGTAATTCGCGCTTTTGATATGAAATCAACAAACAAAAAATTAAATAAACGTCTTATTCCCACAATTTGGTATTTTGCATAAAATTGAGGTTTTTTAGTTTAAGTAAAATCACATAATAAATAACGTGCCGCAAAGTGAAACTAAAGTGACAAACAAGATCATAAATAACCTAAAAGTGCTAAAAACATTTCTAGTAGCGACCGGAAAACTAGCTACCTTACAAACTGGAAAAATTTAAAATAAATTTAAAAAAGCATGACATGATTGGTTGTTTTAAAACGCAAACTACGTTGTCTTGACAACCAAAGCCAGAGTTTAAAAAATAAGTTGCGCAAGTTGTCGAGTGATTTTTGACCACGGATGTTCATAAAGAGAATGTTTAATTTTGGATTGCCAAGTGCATAGTTAGAATTCAATTTGCGAGTGCTAAATGACAACAGTTGTCTCACTTCACTAGGGCACTCGATAAAAATAATTGGTAACAAATCTCAAGTAGAAAAGTTAACGCTCTCTAGAACAGATATAAAAGTTTAAATTGTTGGAACCTATTTAAGTAAAGGAATTTTGTTTGGAGTTTTTGTGGGTCAATGAATTTTAGAAAAATTGAATTTATTTAAATACTCAACGTTTCGCCAACACAGTTGGCTTCATCAGCAGATTTATATGTTTGAAGAACGTAGTTGTTAAGGTAACGACTAAGGAAAGGAATACGTTCTTCAAACATATAAATCTCCTGATGGAGCCAACTGTGTTGGCGAAACGTTGGGTATTTAAATAAATTCTATTTTTCTAAAATGCAATAATTGACCCACTACCTCAAATCAACAAAAACTCCAAACAAAATTCATACAGAAGTCAAAATATAGAAATAAAAAAGTGATCAAGTACAGCAACTCCGTAACGAGGACAATAAACCAAATATTCGATTGGAACCCAGGTATAGACAATTGTTTCAACGTGGACAATGCCCAGCAGGACGTCATCAGAAATAAAGTAAGATTAAAATTTAAATTTCAAACAAGGGTAGCATAAGTTAAAACATTTCTTAAAAACAAATGTAACAATTGCATTTCCAGTATTTTTAGTAAAAGTAATTCAGGTAAAAATTTGAAATCTGTTGTTACAGATCTTTCAACTTTACCTTATTCAGAAAATAATCTTGATTTATATTTATTTAGACAATTGCATAAATTTAGGTGCTTTTTCTATTTTTTTATTAATTTTTACAACTGTGTATGTTTTAATATAATTAAAATTGATTCAAATTTACAATTCGTTATTATCGAAGTGAGATCGATGTTCTTTTGCCCGTGCTTCGTAATAAGGGATCAAATAAATTAAAATTACATTAAATAGAATTACCACAGATAGGGCAAGACGGACAGCCTGTAATGATAAATAATATGTAAAAAAAAAATTTCTTCCTTCTCGGATATTGCCTAACTGTAAATGAACGATATTTGGAACATTTGTTGTTAAAATCTACTTAGGTGTTATTTTCAAGTGTGATGACGTCACAATTTGTTCATCATGATTACCATATTTTAAAAGCTGCACAAAATAAAAAATTATTTATAAAATTTTATTCAATTCTTTATCATCACCACTGTTGATTCAGGATGTATTTTCGAGAAATCGGTTATGACGACACTTCAAAACGTTATTCGGTGTGAATGACGAATTTTTAACATTGCATCAGTCGTTTCTGTATAAATTATTATTTATCAGTTTTGGTCTTGGCCTAAAAATTTAATTGATACGTTTTTGAAATGCCCTTTTATTTTATTTTGATCTTTATCATACTTCAAGGTTACAATCAATACATTTCACGATCGATTGTAACTTCAATGTTTTAGTTATTGCACATAATAATTATAATGCAATATTATATTTCAATTTGAATTTTTATTTCATTTTATTTTATTAAAAAACTTTTCCTGATAGATAATGAGCTATTTATAGGCTGAAATGGTTGTATGAAGCAACTTTCCCTTCGTTTTACAAACAAATATGTATAAAATTAAAAATTATTGTTTAACTAAAAATTTCTTTTGTTCTGTTTTATTACGTATAAAATTTATTTAGGTCGCACTAAACAAGTCAACTCAATTTAATGGATTATCTATTTAATACACGTTTTTAAATATTTGCGACTAAATTAGATAATGAACATTTCGAAAATGCTTGTTTTTAATAACCATTCAAGGTTTATTTAATAAAATGGGCGTGAAAGTCATACAGTGACTGTTCAAGGTACATATTTTATAAACCAAAACATTTTTGTAAAATGCGATTTCTTTTGAAAAATGCACATATTTATTTATTTTTGTCAAATTACCTCAATTTATATTTAGAACAAAACTCAAACTTACATTTTTCGAATAAAACTTCTATTATATTTAATTTTTTTAAACATAGAAATATTGTTTCAGTGATCAATTTAAAAAAAAAAGGAGTAACCATGCATGCTAGTTAAAAAAGTCAAGGTTTTTTCAATAGACTTTGAAACTTGGTATATTCAAATGGAATTTATGTTTTAAATTTACGAAAATTGCGTTTTTTGTAATAATCATCCTGCTCCTCTCGGTCAGGTAAATATTTTGACCTTGACAATTTTTAAAGCTTAAATATTCAGAAATCAATAAATCAATTTGTAAACTATTATTACTCTCATTAATTTTAAAAGCTGTGTTCTTCCTTTTTTTTCAATTTCTTTAAAGAAATCTATTACAATTTGTGACTTCTCAGTCATCTCGACAATGTCATTTTTATAATATTGATTAATGCATGTC
>JAHWXV010727309.1:0-11557 GCA_024586415.1 Phrixothrix hirtus | reverse complement strand
TAAATATTTCAAATTTTACAATGATTTCTCGCTAAAATTTCAGTTGTGCCATCGTCTATAAATAAATAAATTTCATATCTTTACATTGTGACAAATTAAATAAAACTCAATGATACAGGTAACAATATGAATTCGACAATTTGTAGAAACACGAAAGTATGAAATCTCATACAGTTCCTGCAAAATTAAGCAACAAATTAAAAATAGTTTTAATTCCTCAATTCTTTGTCCAAATATGTACTCAAAAATTCGCATAGTGAAAAAAGAGTTTTATATATTTGAATAGAATTTGCTGTATTTTGTTGTATAGAATACTTAATGTATAGAATACTTAATAGCAGAATAATTGAAAATAAAACAAATCTGAAGGGATTGCAGATGAAATAGGGCAAAAATTTTGAGATTTAGGTATGTAAGTGTACTTAGTCGAATTACTAAGGGAACGACCACGGTTTACGAAACTTTATGAGGCACAGGCATCAAAAACATCTATTTACCACTTACAAAATTTTAATTACTACAAACTAAACAGGGCGACTTTAAAATCCATCAACAGACTATAACACGGTACTGTAGAAGCCTAAACACGCTCCATTAACAAGAAATCCTATAAAATGAAAAACTTTTGGAAAAAATTGAAAATGTTCACTGTTTGAGACCTGCCCAAAAATGTTTATACAAATGAATATGTCTAGACGAGATTCCAATTTCAACTACGTGTCGTTGAGGAAATAACATGTTATTCAATAATATCAAATTACTGCAGCTGTATTTGTTTGTTTGTGTAAAACTAACCTATCTCAATACACAATGACCTACAATTTCATACGTTCGTATTTTATGGAGACAAAAATTGAAAAAGAAAACACGAAGTTTTCAAAACGTATAAACTTAACCTAATAAATATCACATAATTTACCAAAAAAATTATTTATTATGAGTATTAACTGTGAAAGCTTCCATAAATATATTTAATATTTATTAAAAACAATTAATTATAATAAATAATAAACGAATTTATAAAGCTTCCCAACTTTATTAATACAGTCAGGAAGACATAAATTCATTTTCTATTTATTAAATATGTACCTAAATTCATTTAAAAACAACTTAATTACATTCAATTCTACTGAAGACCATATCCAAATTTTTATAAGTCGGTACCACCAATTTGATAATTTACTTTTCGGCCATTTTAATTTTTAGAATTCATAAAAAATTGTAAAGGATTTTTCATTGTTACAAAACAATTTATTACGTGGTGATTTTAAATTGCACTGAATGTAGATCTTATAAATACAAAATCGAAGCAATTGAACTACATTTGCTCTATGTATATATATTTTCCCTAACCTTTCTCAACTTTCAATTTGAGATAATATACAATGAAAACTGAAACACTTGCCTCTTTTACAAGAGCTGTTCAAAATGCTCTCCTCCACTGACAATACACGGTTGTGGTTTATGGCGTAAAGTTGTTGCGCTAAGAGGAGCATTTCGGGAGAATCGCGAATTGTTTGTGCAGCATGACATATTCGTTCTGTTAATTGTGCTACATTATTAACAGGTACTACGTAAACTAATTATTTCACATAAATACAAATCAGTGGGATTTAAATCTGATGTTCAACTTAAAACTAAATGTAATTAAATTAATAAACGCGAAAAACCAAAAATTATCACACTTCGGTAATGAAAAATATACACTATTGCTCAAAATCATGTGACAAAATACAAAAATCCTATAATTTTACATACAACGTCTGTAAGTGAGTGTAAAGCTATAAGTTAAATTAATATACCAGATTTATTTAGTTTACTGTTTTAGAATGACGTAACAGAACTGTATCATGTATTTATGGTTAATTTAACTAAATCGACACGTTCAGTTGTTCGCTATTGCAGTGGATTTCAAACAATTCTGCAGTTTTATTTTAAAAGCGTATTTCTTCGAAACGACAAGAAATTTTTTAAAGAAAATTGTTTTCTCTTGATTTAGAACTATCCCCGCGTATATGGTGCAAGTTTATGGGTGGATTTTTAAATCACAATGTTCTCACAGGTAGGAAGTAGGTGATACGATTGCGTAATCAAATCAAAATTTCGTTTAGGTTGCAGTTTTTCTTCAAATGCATGGTGTTTCAGATATAACATTCCTTTTAGGAGGTGGAAGGAGATCATACAGGCGCCACAAAATGCGTAAAATTAAAAGCAATACGAACACCAAAAAGACCTTTTTTGAATAATGACGAGTCAACCACGAATATACTTTCAGATATGACAAATAAGTGCCGATTACGAAATAAACAGTTCCGTATAGTAGAGTAAACATTGTACGTGTTTCTTTTAACTTTTGAAACAGACGCATAAAACAAGACCGTAAAATAATACACCTTCTTTAAAATTCATTAACCGAAATCTTGTTAAACGAAATTATGAAGATTAATGTCAATTAACCTCATACGTCGTGCTCAATTATGTGTTCAGAACAATGGTGATTTAATTGAATATTTTTTATGAGGATGTTTTAATCGTAAGTTTTGCAAAATTCATTTGGTTCCTTGTAAAAATGTTAAAATGAAGAAACAGTTAAATTTTGCCCTCAATTGGCGTATTTTATGATAGATTAATAAAACAAATTTTTGTCAATAAGTCAATAACACATTTCACTTGCCTAAAACATTCTCGGAGTCTCTTCGATAATCATTGAAAATAGGACAGCATAAAACTAGTTTTTATTCAGCCATTGTATTTTAAGTATAGGATGACGTCACACAATTTCAATAATGAAAATCGATTTTTAGGTGTAAAATTGCAGTGTTATTTAAAAAATTTCATAAATAATTGCTTAAATTGTCTTTACATTCAAACAAATGTTCTTAGTAAGATGCACGACTAAAAACTATTTTTATTTGATAATTATTAATAAATAATTTGCTCAATATTAAAAAAACATTATTTATTCTAAATTATCTCATTTCTACAGCAATACTCTTATTCCCATCAGCAATTATTACAATAAACAAATCGAGTTATGCGTCCTGCAGCTGTAAAACGTAGCGCACGTTACTGTAACTTGATACGCGAGGTAGGCCAGTTATAATTTTATCGATGAGTTAACAGTTCAATCTTAATACAATAATAGGCGATTCGTTGTACATAATTAGAAAAAGGTAGTTTTAGTCATTCGCATTCTTTTAATTTTACGCATATTGTGGTGTATGTATGATCTTCTTTTACCCCCTAAAAGGAATGCCATTATCTCAAACACCCTGTATATACCTGCTCTCCTCAATGTGAAAACCAAACAATTAAATTAAATCAAATGGACTGATAGTTTTCGAATATACTGCTTTGAAGATGGCATATGATAAACTTTTCACATAAAGTTAGCATGACAAATACTTAAATTTCTGGCATGGTTTGTGGTTGGAATGACGCGAGTACGCTTCCTCTGATGAGGCCCAGCTAAGCCGAAACGTGTCAGTTCTATTGCAGCTTTTCAAACACCGAGACTTGTAATCCTTAGTTTTATACTTGAAATTATTTAAAAGTTTGAATTTACTACACTGAATTGGATAATTTACATAATTTTTTTATACAGATTTCATCGAATACAGCTCAACTTTTATGCTATTCTCGCATATTATAAATCTTTCTACGTATAAATTTACTATGAATGAAAACTACACGCTTCCTTTTAATTTATTGTTTCACAAATAGGTGGTATACAATGAATTTTTTAACTGTTTGCGTTCAAAATGTGGAAATTCCCATTGCCTTAATGGCTTTAATTATTATGACTTTTATACTATAAACATTTAATTAAAATATCAAAGAATCATTTTTATTTAATGAAGCTTAGTATATAAAATTAAATATGTAAGAGTAATTAAAATTAACAGCTATAGCAAATGTCAATCAACGCCAGACCTTTATATTTTGAAATAATAAAATTGTTATCAATCCTAATAAAAATTTTAATTACTTCGCCCTTTGTAAATGAACGGAGTTATCTGAAAAAATGGATGCTTTTATTTTGATTGTAAAATAATAAATTGCCTTTGAAGCATTAATTAAAAAACACGTAATACTCAAATTTACAGATATAATTTTTGTAGCACAAATTGGAACAAACGTTCGTTAATTAGGTCGGTTCATGCGTTTTTATTTTATAAATTTGTTACTTGATGATAGATAATTGTTACATTAAAAACGGCCATGGTAATAAAATATATGTACGTCGGGAAAAAAAATTATGGCATTGAGTACAGTTTAAATAAACGAATCTTGTCAATGTAAATGCAAATTCAAAAGGTTATTAGCATTACTTAAATACAAAAATACTATTAAAAAATTACTTGGGATGATAAGAAGCAATATGAATATTTTTATCAAGAAACATTTACCAAATGGCTGTAGCCATATTGATTAAGAAGCCCGCTTCCCGATGCACAAGAGATCAAAATTTTAAGTAAGAGATTTATAAATGATATTTAAATATAAACAATTAAAATCCAAATAAATATATAAAGATAATTTTCCGTATAAATTTATAATGAAGTGTTTCGTGTAGTATGCGTATAACGGTTCTTAATTAAGCTCATTAATAAAAAAATGATTAAACTTACGTAAAGAAATTGACGCTATGATTAATGATGCAATGTTTAAAATCTTTTTCTGTGCTTGCTTAACGATAACAAAATACAATAAGTAACAAATTACCTGCACTACTTGGCACGTTTTATAGCACTACATAGTTTGCCAAAACATAAATTCTAATTAAAGTTTGAGACCAGCAATGAAGTGATAGATTGTTTAGCTTAATAATAAAACTAAGGTGTAAATTCTTGTACCAACCCCTCAGTAATTTAGGTTTGATTAGGTTGTAGATATATTTTCAGGTTGATTTCTTTCTAGATACCGAGTTAGGGTGGTGTAGTGGTTAACGTTACGGCTAACATTCAGAAGATGCTACGTACGATATCCAGAGTCACTTATTTTTCAGGGCAGTGCCCTGAACTGGCAAGGACATTTTCTACGATAAATTCCAAGAAAATTTTTCTACTGATTCCTAACCTCGTTCTTCCAAACCCATTGTTGCTACTACCTACTTAATCCTAAAGTAGCCCAATTGAAATGGCATTGGTATTTCTTCCTATTATAACTGTATCAAAGTAGGAAACAACACACTGTTGGACTGGTCAGGCAAGTGATACAAATCCGTTTTCGTGAATACTTTATTAGGAAAATCAAATTCAAATAAATCAATTCTCTATAATTGGAGTTGTTAACGGGAAACAAGAAATTCCACATAATAGATGTGCACTTTGTTGATTTTGCTACTGTCCAAAATCTACATTGGTTTGATCAAATTTACTTTAGATTTACAAAAAAAATTTCAATGGAAGGGAGTATCCTGTAACTTCCATTTCTTTTAGAATATCAACAAATAGCTGATTTCTAAACGTTTGAATCTCTACTCTTTAATTCATGACTGTTTACACTTGTTACGTTTTAAAAATGCTGCATAAAATCATAAAATTTGTTGAAATTTTCTCATGCAATGCGATCTTCAACGGAAATCGTAAATCACATTTAATTACAAAAGTAAGGATAAATGGCATAACGAATTTTTATTCAAAGGAACATCTATGTTGTAACGAAGTGTTTCTTAAAAATTCAGACAGGCCATAGCGAGGCGCTAAGTGTTACTCACCCTGAAAAATTTGAAGGCCCTCGCGGAACTTGTCGATAAATCGCATTTTTCAAGAACGGTTTTTCTATTCTCACTTTTAAAGAGTTATGGCGGAAACATTTAACTGACGAAAATTCTTCACGAGCACCAAGTGTTTAAAAATGTATTTACCTATATACTACGTTTTCCTAAAAACTTTGCTATTCGTGTCCTGAAACTGTAAAAGCGGTTAAGAAGTCTTTCGAGGGCGGATACATTGCCAAAACAATTAAAGTGAATTCAACATTTTAGTTCAGCGTCGCTTCCTCGACATTTGAACGTGGAACTCTTGAAGCCAAAATTTGGGGATGAGAGTAATCGCAAACTTCAAATGTAAATTAGTTAAGAGGTATCCAACACAGTTAGAAGCGAACATAATTTTGCCAAATAAAGCTTACTATCAAAGTTTTACAACATGACCTTTTATTTACATTGGTTCCAAATATGTATATACCGGAACTAATCACAGCAGCTCTTGTATATCTACTCTTATACGTTTTTTTGTTAATAGAAAATCGCTTCTCCTCGAGCTTGTTCTTCATGTGGAGGTGAAGTTATATACATATAATTGGAATTCAAGGATGAGTGCTCAAGCACTTTCAATATAGTTGTGACCAAATAGACGATGCATGCATGGGTTTGTTAATTAGAGTAGTGGGAGAGTGGTAGAAAATACTGCTTAACATACCACTAGTCAGTAACTCTCCACTATACTTCCAATACCACCCACTGCATATTCTTTTGAATATGAAAAACAGGGCAACTGATTTTTTGATGATCACCGGGGTAATCCCACCCATATCTGGTTTATGATTTAGAGAGTACGTCATAATAATAGAGCCAGATTTTGTCACCGATTAATATGCTATTGATATTACGAGAACTTCTATTCTCAAACTTTTTTGGCATCTTCTGATACCAATAACATGACGTGTCATTTGTTCCTCGGTTAAGGAATGGGGTACCTACAAACCTTTCTTACGTTGAGATGATCGTAAATAATTGTTTACTGCATGTGCAGGAATGCCCAAGATCTTCTCGACCTGCATGTTTCTTATAGCTGCAATGTGCTTTTGGTCGACAGAAGAAATTTTCCCTGCAGAATTCTCTATACCACCTGCAATATTCAGCTTTTATCCAATTTGTTCGCAAGTTTTCCCATACAGAAATCATAACCATTGATACTACGGAAGGTGGCTACAAGCTGAAGTTATCTTCACACTAAGAACAGCGCGACTTCATACAACTTGCCATTTTACCACATTGCAAGCTCGAAGTAACTTTATGCAAGCGAAATATCACAAGTCGAAGCTATAGTCTTCTCAGTAAAAAAAATAGAAGCATCAAAGGTATTCGCCATAAGTACGCTCCATAAAGTCAAACCTTGAGTTTTTAAGAAATATGGCGGATAATAGGCATTACTGCATTGCACAAATCTGCCATTCTAATTAAAGCCCGGAAAAGGTATTTGAGGATCTGTTGCCGATGCGCATTAAATTGTCAAAAATATAGGAAAAATAATGAAAACGATGTGCCAATATAGATTCTTGTTATAATTAATATGATACACACAAAGATACAACCCAGGCTGTGTCGTAACCTTTAAAAATAATGTATAAGGTATACGAATATAGTGAATTTAGTTAAAGTTAACATTTCTGAAAGTTGCAACGAATTAAGATTAAATCCCGTAGAATAATTCCAAAAAATTTCAAAATTTATTGGCGTTAAAGCAAAAAACAAAATCATACGCCTAAAACAAAAAAGCGTTTTCTCTACATCCAGCCACAGTGAACTTTGACAGAACTAACATAATTAAAAGTGTCGAAAAGTAGCTAAGCTTAATGTGGCCAATTAATTGAAATTACTTCACTCAAAATTATTAATATATAACAATAATCTTTGAGGGATAAGCTCCAGCTGCAAGTAAACCAATTATAATAAATAAAATGGTGCCTAACTCCATTAAAATGACTGTACCTATTTGAAGAATACAAATTTGTCAAAATCCCAGGACGTTCATCTTTAAAAACGATAGGGCTTCAAAATCAGGATTTTGGCCCGTGGTAAAAACAAAAATAAAGCATGATCAAATAAAACGGTTCATTTATTTAAATCAATTCATAAGCGTATTTGATAAATTGCACATCACAAACTCGCGAAAGAAATTAAACGTGCAATAAATTACAAAAAATTTCAAAAATTAGATTATTTATAATTAGAATAATTTTTGTATTTAATTTAACAGTTGGTTTATTGTCGGTTTTTTATCTCCATTTAAACGTATTTGCTTTTTAATAAATTGGATACCATCATACTAACAATAGTTACAATAGAAAATAACATCAAGATATAAAAGGAGGCGAAAGACTGGCCCTTAGCCTGAGAAATAATCCATTATAAATATTTAAAACTTTAATAATCAGGTAGAGAATTTTAGTTTAAATATTATTTAAACTATTAGCGTTTTAGATTTAGATTTAATTTGTTCATACGTTTATTTATAATATATACTTATGCATCAATAATTAATCTGCATCTCATTTGATTTAATTATTTTACGACCGAAATATTTTATATATACATACATACAATGTGGTTTTAAAAGCCACCGACAAACTTTAACACAGTACAATAGGGGACTAACCACGTCCATTAACAAGAAAATCGCATAATATAGAACACTATTTTGGAAATAATTGAAAATGTCAACTTTTGAGAACTACAGAAAAACGTAAATACAAATAAATACATGTAGACGAATTCTCCATGTCGCAGATGAATAACATGTTCTTTTAATATTAAATTATAAAATGGTATGTATGTGTACTATATGTGTACACTAACCTATTCTAATATTAGTAATTGATATCAATGACCTACATTTTTTTTGGCCGTTTATAGTCACGCAGACAAAAGGTTTAAACGCGTTCAATTACACTTCAAACGATATCCAGATTTTTATAAATAACGTAATTTTGATATTTCCTTATTTAAAATTCATAAAAAATAAAGAAACACTTACTTTTTTACAAGAAGCGTTCAAAATGTTTCACCGTAAATTAAAAAAATTTCGAAATAGATACATATATTAAATCGTACATAATTTAAATTCAGCAAATTTCATAAATAAATTATGCTTTCTCATAGTGATTAGAATTCGTGTCGAAGGAAACCTCGGATATATTCGCACTTCAGACAAAAAAATTCCAGCAAAATATAATCATGTAGCATGCTATTTTGCTTGAGTATTTTAATTGTATGCCATCTTGTGATACATAAATATAACAAACAATTTTTGAAAAAATTATATTTAATTCGTTTTACTTGTAATTTTTAACTTCTATGTATTTTAATTAACACGATAATCTAAATGTTTAAATGCAATATTTTAAAATTAATATTTGATACATTTATACACTGCAAGATGGCGCGCAAGTAAAATAATGTAAAAATGATAATTATATTATAGAAATATTTATGAAACTGATTTAAGTAAAACAACGTGTATATTTTAGTAACAAATGCGTTTTAAAGTTCAATTTTTTTATGAAGAACTTTGGTATTGACCCTCGTAACAGGCTCTATAAAATTTAGATAATCCTACTGTTTATTCACTTTAATGATTCAATTGAATTAATATATTTATGTAGTAATTAACTAAATTTGGCATGAAAACCTTGAATACATTAGATATGGTTTTATCAAATTTGAACTTCCGGATTTTATTATTTATAAACAAAATTGTATAACAAAGTTTATGTAATTATGATAAAAAGCAAATTAACGTTTTTTAAAATATTGCTTAAATTTAAGTTATAAGAAATACGAAATAGGCATTAATTTGAATGTCGTTAGTAGTTCACGGTTCTATGCAAAAACGCACATAAACGCAACGCGGAATTTGCGCACCAAATACCCAATCATAAGTACATACAAAGAAAATACCATGGAAAATTTTCACATAAAAAATTGTGCATGCAATTTATGACGATAGTTTTTCTGTGTACAATTTTTGAGAGGATATTTTTTTGGTCTACTGTAATCAGACATTAAAAGATATACAAAGCAACTTCTATTTAACAAAATTGAGGAATTTAAGGGAAAATTTCATTGAACAAAAATTTCTTGAAGAAAAATGTCGAAGTACCAAGATGACGCAGTAAAAAAACGTAATTTTCAATAAAATAAATATTATTTAAATTTCAGTATTTACATTACATTTACACAACTAGGAACTTATACATATGTATGTAAATTAGACATTTTGTTGAAGTGCTCGACCTACAACAATGAAGGTTTGCTTCCTGTTGAGTAGTTTGTATACTGCAGTACAGAGCTAACGCAATGCCGAATGAATTGTACAGCAATTCGAATTTCTACAAAGAGTTAAAGACTAATAAGGACAAAACAGAATAGGAAGTAAGATTCTTATTGTATCGGCAATTCTGGTCAAGTAAAATTTACAAATAATCTTCATATATATTTGTTCATCTTTAGCTTCGCTAAATGGTATTTAATTTCATGAAATACCATAAAGATGGAACATTAAATTACTTTACTGGCAAAATGTTACTAAACAGAAAGTTCGTAAAATAAATATGTCATTGTATATACAGGATTGCTTTGAAATACTTTCAGAAACTTAAGCTACGATTCTCTACCCCCCATGCATCACAAAAAAATATATAGAAACCCTGAAATCTTTTTTGTAAGGTCCAAATAGAATTTTGAAAATCCCCATAACTATTGCTTGCGAATTGATGATTTTACAAACTAGTATATAACATTTATTGGTGATGAATGAAAGGTTAAATGAGTTCATATGTACTAAATATTAAATTTGATTCCTTATGCATGTTTTTGTATTAATATTAATAGGTAACTTCCTTTGCCTAAGCTGTCATACATTCGAAGCGAAAACAAAATAAATATAACATATTAATTTACGAAATATAGTTCAGTCGAGTTTACGAGTACTTGTGCAATGGGTGGCTTCAACGACCTGGTGAAATACCTGTGAATCAACAGTTGAAAGCCTTCTATCGTCGCAGTTAGTGTCGAGAGACTTAAAATGTTGATACCCTTTTACGCAAGCTGTTACTACTGACATCTTCTCCCTTCATCGCTTTAGATTCCGCAGCAACCCCTTGTCCGAAAAACTCTAGCAGCACGCTATTCTAAATTTTCCATTTAACAATCAGTTAAAATGTAATAAGTAAGACCGTAAGAAAGTAACTGACATCTGTCGAAAAATAATAAATGAATAACCCACTAGCAATCAAACAAAATTGTGGCTGCTACCAAGAACATTTACAAAGCGATGCAAAAATGAGTAGATAAATACGGTTCGAATTTATTACCCACCCAGATATTTTTTAATTCAAAACTAATTTTTTTAATCGTACAGTCAGATCTAGTGGAGTACTGTTTATGAATCTTAGGTAATATGCATGTGTGCATTGTTAGAACATTGTTCTTTGCATTATAAGGATAATTAACAGTACACAATTACTAAACACTTGTTAAATATTTGTTTATCTGAATTAATAATAATTACATACATCATTAATGCTCATGTACAAACTTAACTGTATTCGACGATCATCACATCTAAGATCGTGTAATATATATATATATATATATATATATATTACACGATCATTGATCCGATGATCGTCGAATACAGTTAAATTTGAACATTTGTATATTGTATATATACGTATATATATATACTGTGCCTTCATTTAATCCCGAACCCCACGTGACCAAAATTGATAGGCAACCAAACTTACACGTTGCCGAATATTAACAACAAAT
>JAHWXV010727305.1:0-10946 GCA_024586415.1 Phrixothrix hirtus | reverse complement strand
CCTTTTGTTTAAATCCAAACCTCTCCTATTCATTAACAACCTTTGTACATACCCCCATCCCGTTTTATTTAGTTAATTAATTAATTGTAGCTAAACCGACCATCATATTCATTCCGAACGTTTCGGGCTTGATACATATAACGTACACCTTGCCTGCTATTTCAACTTCTGGACCCTACTCCTTCTGAAAACTACCTGAGGCGTTTGTACACAGACTTTGTACCACCCGGTCGAAGGAACATTACATATTGACCTTTATCAACCAGTTCAGGGTTAACACACTTCTGAATAATGAATTCTAATATTTACAATTTTTTTCTTTACCTGCAGAGAAATTTTGCATAATCTGTCTAGTCAAAATGTTTACGTTAATCACCCTAGCGATCTCACCAACATTATTTAAGTAACGACTTTATTACATTCCATCAAGTAAGAACAAAGCTTTACATCTGTACATTTATTGAAAATTCGAATAAATAAATTTTTAAATCAACAATATTCGTATTTAAATCTTAAAAGTACACGATTCTTAAATAATGCATTTAATGTTTACAATATTTTCGATCGTTTCTCTTTGCAAGCTAATGACAGGTAGTAAACAATAATTTACTGCAATTTATTAATGTACATCTAAGAAAGAACTTCTGGTTCTTTAAAAGTATTTATTCAAAATTAAAACAGGATTTTAAAAATTAAAATAACTAACATGAAGCACCTTTGCTTTTATTTGTTCATTAAACGTTTAAGATGATTTGATAAATACACTTACGGTTTAAATTTTCGTATGTATTTTCTTTGATTTTAAATACTTAGACTTCCATCTGGCTATTCTAGTTCCAGGTCAGCTGTCTTAAAAAGGATTTACGTTCCTTTTAAATATCCAATTCAAACTTGCGGCTTCTCTTAAGTTGTGTCTATGACAATTGGATTTTATTCTCCTGTTTACCAGAGCTTAATAATGCCACGATCCACACATACGTGATACAAAGCAAGATGTTCTACTTTTCTAACTTCAACGGATCTTAAAACTTGTGTTCGCTTGATTAATTCAACGGCAATACTCACTAGCACAAGAAAAGATAAGATATCACGAAATTGGGTCTTTTACTAACATCCGAATATCCCACTCCTGTACTTTCTATCCAATCGGCTGATTCCAAATTTCAAAATTTTTGGTTTCATGTTTGAAATAGCGAACGTTAAATTTCTGTTCAAATTGTGGTTTTTTCCTTTGCACTTTACGGCTTAAAGTCCGGTTGCTTTTTATTGACGTCGGCAAATAGTGCTTTCCTTTGCCGGCGTCTTACCCTCAGGTATTTTATGTGAAATGTTACATTGCATAATTCCATTTTACACCCCAATGCTTTGAAGTTTTATTTTTTTACACAAATTTTAAAACTTACTTGAGATTTCTTTATTGCGGGCACTTTGTACCTTGTAAAATTGTAAATTTTTATAATCTGTGGAACTTAGTTGAAAACTTAATATTACTGGTTATTTCATATTACAGCAAAATTATTTAGAAATTTAATTTAAATTATGGGTTATTTACATTTCTAATATTAGAACAACGTAATTGTTTAGTTATTAATTATGGAATCTAACAGTGGGCTATGAAAACAAATTCATATCTAAGTTTAATCCATTCTCAGTAATAATTATCTGTCAAATTAGCAGTTTAAATTTGTCATTTTTTGATATTCATTGCGTTTGTAATTTGTTGTTGCAATTACTGTGAAATAAAACATTAAAAGATCATCATTTCGTACATTTATTGTAAAAATTTTAAATAAATTTCCTATCTTAATTTAAAAATAAAATTCTTCCCACCAAGTTTGTTGACATTATTATTATAGATAATTTGCAGGTTATGTATTGGCTTTGGTTGCCGTGCGTGTGTCTAATCTATGTTCTTCGGAAAAAGTTCATAGCCCACTAGGAAGTGAAATTTAAATGATCGCATGTTATCGGACAGTATACGATGGCGCCATAGTTTGAATTTTAGGTTCATTTCATATCATTTAATTGATTTGTTAATAATCAATGCATGTTTCACTAACATATTGTTTTAAATGTATGCTTTATTTTTGTGTACTTTCGTTCATCTTACAATGTTCGATAAATATTGCCATCATCGTAAAAGCAAATTTTCCAAACAAGTTTTTGGTGTATGAAAATTACAGATAAATATCGAAGGTAAATATTGTTAATTGTTTTTAAATAAGTTATAGCGAAATCTATAACAAAAACGTTTCATTTTTAACAATTTTAAAATTACTAAATTTATATAGAACGCATGTAGCCTGCAGTTTGTTCTCTGTTTATATTTAAAAATGTTTCTTTATTAAAATAAAATATGAACTTCGAAAACAAATTTACCACTACCAAGTCACAAACGCTTGAAATAGTAAGTTTCAATCGATCACGTTGGTGCAACCAATGAACTCAAAAAGTGGGACGATAATTTTTAGTTAATAAATGTTAAATGCTCAACATTGGTTTTCTCTGACTCATTCATATAAGAATAAAGGAATTATGATAAACCCTGTATTGAGTTCACATCATCTAGCTGGTGTCCCTTGCCATTGATATTGAAGCGCTACATGACATACATATACAATTTAATTACTTTAACATTTACAATTATCTAAAATCCCTGTAGTTGTAAACCAAAAATATTATAAAACCTAATAGATGTGAATGTGTGCATATTACGTACATTCCTTTGTAATACAAAATCAAAATTCAAGAATTATTTATAACTTTGATAGAAGTACAGATATATATCGTATATAAAAGTTAACCAACTGAAATAATACAGCCTTAAGATACGGGAATTCCCCAATGGGAAAGCGCCATTTATCAGTCTGACAATGCAGGTTATTAACTCTTGCTTCCTTATATTTTTATATCATATTATTACAATCCTTAGAGACATTCTTTCCAATAGCTGCACTACTCTTTATGACATCAAATATACAATAATGTTTTTCCGTTTCAGGCTACCGTAGAATTCGATGTTTTATATTCGATCCCAGACGAATCAACGGCCTCTTTTGCTGGAAGTCAAGCTTATGGCATTTTAGATGATGATCAACAGATGTTAATCGATATAGAACAAAACATTGCAAATTTAGAAAAAACTATATCGACTGCCAAACAAGAAAGTTGGCAAAGTTCTGAAAAAAGCGGTCGTAAATCATTCTTACAACGAGCAATTTCGTTAAATACGCCAAGCGCTTCTCAAGATAAACTTGACAGGAAGAAAAATTCGGCTTTTAAAAATGTAAAAAATTTGATGAAACTTGGTAAACAAAGGCCACCTAAAGACACGGGAAGCGAAGATGAGAGTACGTCTTTAATACATGATTCGCGTCATCATTCAGAATCAGAATCTGCTCCAATTTCAAGGGCGGAAAGCCAAAGTTCAATTACTTCAAATGCTGACAGTCAAGAATCCCTTTCACTTTATGAGAGAGGAAAAAAGTCATCCAGGTAAATAGAATATAATTTTAGTTTAATTAATTTTTTTAAGAATTAGAAATTTTATACGTTGTTTCATCTATTTAATATTTGCAAAATATACGTGACCCGTATTTTAAAACAATCATAACCTTGCTTTTATTGATATCGTTACGTTCTGAAACGATAAATGGGGTTACGTTCCATTTCATTTTTATAAACACTGAAAACGAAATTTTACATTGTAATCTATCATATCTGGTATTAAATGATAAATACTTATCTACAATAATTGATGTTTTAAATTTAGTAATGCTATAGTAATGTTCATATAAGATTATTAATACTCATTTAGGTCAATATTATGCAGCATTAATTACTACTTACCCTCATCAAATTAAAAAGGAATTCCTTTCTAAATATCAACATTAGAACTATCAAATGTCTTGTGAGAGGAAGTTTTCTTAAAGCCTAGAATGGGACAATTTTCACAAAGAATTAGATCAGAGAAATAAAAGCCTTTGTAGCATACAAATTTGACTTTTATAAGATGAAATACTTAAAATAAAAAGGATATCTTCTTCTTTACATTGAAATGCCATATTTTCGTAAAAAATATGGCATTTCAATGTAAATTAATAGATATATTTTCAAAATTTAATTCGGTTTAATTTTTCATTAAATCATGCTGGTATTTACATTTATATCATACAAAGATTGATCTAACGTAAAGATACGTACGTGCAATCAGCATTATTATTAAAACAACACGTAATTTATGCATTCGCTCTAATTGAGTGATAACTGAATAAATTAATAGTTTATACAATTTAAAGTCAATTCCAATTAATCCGTTAATAATTGAAATGTAGATTTAGTCAATAAATAATTTCCTTGCAAAATGATTTATTGAATTAACTTTGATAAATGGAGCTTATCTTTAATGTGAATATTAACTTTTGTATATTATTATTCGGATTAATATTGCAACAAAACTCGCAATTTATTTAATTATTTATTTGGACTCTGTAATTTATTTGCAATTAATTATTATTCAACACCAACCATTTATTTCCAATTTATAGCGTACAGTTCATCTTTCTACATATGTCTTTACACGCCAATATCAAATGTAGAACTAACTAAACTAAGCAATGCTTCATCTGATTATAACTAAACTATAACTTCTACAATATTCCAGAGAAGTCAGGAAATGATGATTAATTTCAGTTGATAATTCGACATAGAACATAACTAGTCACGCAAATCCCCACGGAGTACCTCATAATAAATGTCCTTACTAATGTTGTTTTACAATATTTTCAAAAACAACCTTAATTTTATAACAAATTAGCTTATGAATAATTAATAATTTAGTCTTCTGCAAAAAATTATATTTTGTCGAACACTTTCGCTTAAAATAAATTATTATAACTAGATTAGCACCTGGGGCTGTAAAGGTAAACTGAATTTAAAAATGCCTTGTATAAATAATAGTTATTTAAATTGCTTACTATATAAATTTCAAACAAGGTATAACAATAAACTGTAGCCGTAGATCCAGATTTCTTAAAAGATTTATAAAGCTTTTCATAAAATCTTCTTTGATAATTGTGGAAGACGCGGATACATAACACCAATAAATAGCTTTAGAGGGTAAAAGGAAACTCCAAATATCGAGGTGTATTAGTCCAGATTGGTAGATTCCTATGGAAGTGATGTTGTGAAACAAACTACAAAGTATCCGTAACTAGAAGACAAGTACTTTGGAGTAGTTTCATTCGAATCGAATCACTATTTTCTTATAAAACAGACAATTTAGGTCCAACTTTAGGCATTATTTTTACCCCTTAAACGAGTTTTTCGCCGATAACAAAATATGAACCTTATTTTTTAGTTGTCTACAGCATACCTAAGATTGATCAAAATTATATAATTTAATTAGGTTTCTTGTAGCCCAATATTTATGGTTTTGCTTTTAAAATAGCTTCTGAAATATAAATAAAACTCATAGCTCATTACAAACTTATTTTGGACATTTTAGGTTCTCAACATAAAATAAATATGAAAACTACCTGTAACTGACAACTACTCATCAACTGTCGTTTGTTTCTTAGGCTATAAAAATCACCGGTACTGGTTATCGAACCCTGTAATATACTCACCACTGTTCTTTTACGTGCCAAATTTTCAATTTAATTCACAAAGGCAACCAAACACGATTAAAAAATACAACTTCGGCTGATTACATTTCCACCTATTTGCTACTGAAATATGATAACTATTAGAAGACAACAATTGAAATATGGTATGAAATTCATAAATATAGATAACTAAAATCACATTAAAAATTGATAATCAAATCAAAGATATTTGTCAAAATTAAACAAATGTATTGTAAAAAATTGGAAAAAATAAGATCTAATAATAGAATGTTTTGACCTGAGAACAGTAGAGGGGACCTGGGTGGCCAGGTTGATAACCAAGGACGGAAGAAAAGGACAATATTGGATAAGGAAGTTTTTCAGTCACCTTTCGAAGAGATAAGCGAATGCGACTCTTCATTAAATAACGAAAGTGCATACTTAAACAAGTTTGGTTGTACTTTAATGTCATAAAAATAACATTTTACTCCTAAAAGATTTAGGTGATCCTATTAGCTACAAGAGGAGAACCAAATCCATCAGGAAAACGTTTAAAAATATTATTAAACATGTTCTACTCATTATCGAACGTGGACCAGAAATTAAACTAATTAAGATGCCAGGGGCGCTCAAAAGATACACGTCTCGGCAAAAGTGGGCGAATAACGAATAAAAAATTTAATTAAGCTTGAGTAATGCAAAATTTTATCGATCTATGTATCAAAAAACTCCTTAATATTTTGCATTTAAATAGACTTAAAAAATTAAACTATTTTAAAAAAATATATAAATAACCAGTGGTGTGTTGTAAAAACAGGACACTAAGTTTCCAAAAATACGAAAATTTAAGAAAAGAAGATAAATACAGTAAAATATGTATAAGTGTAACTTAGATTGTTAAAAGTCACAAAATGACAGTGCCATAGTAATGAAATTAAATTAACAGCTTTTAACTTTAAAGTTTAGAAACAGAATGACTTTATTGATTTCTAAATTAAAACTGAAAATTTTTACACGTCTTATTCAACAATATGAAAAATCCTAAACGTTTTAACTAGATTTTTCACCTAAACTATACAGTTAATAAAATGAACTTACCATAATAATAACAATCTACTTTGAAGTAAATCCAAAAGCTACTAAGGAACACACGTTCCGTTTTACTTGAATTAATAAAGTTAATACTCAAAACATGGGTCTCAAAATGTATTTTAAATTAAACCAACTAATGTTTTAATTTCTATCTTAACACATTAACGCAGACTAAAAGTTTGTACCGAAACGCGAACTTATAGGATTGACCTCTTCATAACCTCACGCCAGCCTATAACGCACGCTAGTAACAAACAACAGATTCTATTCAGTAGACTGGTTATCCAAACAAAGTTATCGCGCGTTGCCCAGTAGATAATGGGTGGTTCGTAGGTTAGTGAGATAAGAGTTTCGATAAGCGTTATTGGTTCTCTCTAAAACCAAAATAGTAATATGAGTGCCAGTCGGTTGGTAAATAATTGAAGTATACACTTACGAACGCTTATCCAGTAGGGTAACATAGTAATGCTTATAATAACTCTTAAGAGTTATACTGAAAGAAATATTTATGCAAGAAGGAATAAATAAATAATAATGCAATTTGTAACAAGACACGTCGCAATTTATTATTAAAAAGGGCGGTTCAATAATGGCAATAGGCCCTGAGTAAATGTTTGTACATATATAAATTTAAACATACCTTGCTACATCTGCATACTGTTCTGTATCAATTAGATTTTAACTTAACAATAATTCGTTATCGTTGGCCATCTCATTTATGATTTCGTGTTGTTATATATTAATAATTAACCTGTAAATCGCTCTTTTTTTCGTGTTACTTTTATTAATGCGTAAATAAATTAATTAATTGTGTTAACTGAACTATTTTGTTTTCCTAAAATAGGTATTCGTATATTGTTTATTCCGAGCCTATTAGGTTACCTAAATAATGCTGCATTAGACGACACTATCTCTGTACAGTACTTATAACTGAAGCATAAAAAGCAACTCATTTTAATTTGAATTAATCATTGGCGTTCATTACAAGTTAGTTGAGTTAAGTTACTTAACCTTTTAGCGTTATTTTTGAGAGGAAATGTGATCAGTAAGTATTTATATCCTCATAAACATATCTAAGAGAGATTTATAAATCTACCTCTATAGAGCTGTCGGCATAGAGCCAGTGGCGCTATTATTTTAACAATTTACGGCTAATCTACAGGGTGTATATTGATGATCGTTATATTTTAAAGGACAAACTCTCAACCCTTCTTCCACGTCGCTGTTGGCGTATCAATAAGTTTTTGTAACTTACCAATTCTGCCTTAAATTGTCCTAAGGGAAATTCGTACCGTTACCATCCAAATATTTAATAAAGCAGTTTTTAGTTATTTACTACGTTTGAAAATATTAAAGTGAATTTTTAATATTGCAATTTGTGTTTTTACTTAAACGTTATCTAAATGCTGAAAGTTTCAATAACTATATCAATCAAATATTTAAAATTGCACAATGCATCATTTATCGGTCTAGTTTCCTTAACTTTTCTTACACATACTTCTTTAGCTTTTCGAGTTTTTAAAACTGGTGCCTTCATATCAACTTTTCTAAGATTTTGATCAAATGTGCAACTATTTATTACACATTTATAACCATTTCAACCGATTCTAGCTGCCTAGATCTTTCCGGTTACTTATTTCAACTTTATCTTACCCCTATCTCCGTTTTGACGCTCAAATTTCTCACTGTAAGCTACTGCCACATCTGTCTTATTTTATTGTATCATTGACAGTTATCTATTGTAATTATTTCTCAGCAACTACATAGTCTTCGTACATTTAGTGATATGATGAACTTCAGTATATACTTATCTTTGTGTACTCTCTGTATAAATTGCATAAGATGCCAACATATTAAACAACAACTAGAGATACACCTATGTCAAGAATCGAGTAATTCGGAACAGTAAACAAAGTTTATGTAAACATTAACATGTAAAAATAATTATCGAAAAGGTGTTTTTATATTGCGTGCTGTCATAAATATTTTTGGCCCCAGTTATGACCCGTACCGTATAGGCATTTTATTCTAAACAAAGTACACCACGGATTTAGATTTCTTGTAACTACTGCAATTTTTATTAATTAGTTAATCATAATGCCGCATTATTTGATGTACCTATAATTTTCATTTTGATGACTTTAAACGTTTCTGAGAATCGTGCTTTGTCTTGCAGCGGGGTTATTTTTAACAAAATTAAGAGAAAACAATATTTGAGAATCTTTTTTTTGAAAAAATCACGAAAAATTAAATTAAAATTTTGTATTACAATGTCGTCATAAACTACACAAGAATAGCGTAAAAAATGTAACAATTTCCCTAAGCAAGTTATTCTAATATGGACAGTGATCAAAGATGTTTAGTAACCACCACAAGCTTTAACAAATTTTTAAAAAGTTTTACATCAATTTCAAGCGACTATTTAATATTTAAATGATATTTTAGATACGAAGATGAAATCTTTAGCATATATCATTTTCAGAGTATTCTAGTTGCTATGGTTCTGCTAGTCGTTGTATAAACGGTGAAAAGTAAATGTTTTGATAAGAAACGTTTCCTATCTAAAATCTATTTTATAACCTTTTCAATTCGTAGCACCGCATATTCTCTAACTATTATAGAAGTATAAAACTCGTTTGTTTAATTACTCTTTGAACTAACTAAGAAGATAGTTTACATAATATTATTGGTCGTGAAACCATAGAATATACTTGATATATTTCCTTAATTCGGGTAATGTGGTCGTTTTCAAAATATGTCGCCTATTATCCCTCAAGTGTATCATTCAATTAGTTTAGTTATCCATGACTTAACATTTATCAACATTTTATAAAAGAACTTTCGGCCAAAAAGGAAATTAAAAACCTATGATAGCATTTACAACCTACATTTAGTTGTTTTTCAGTGGAGAACTTGAACAAATTATGTATTTTCAATCCGCATTTAACTTTGAATTTTGTCTAACATATTCTAACGGTTTTTCCTTTCTTTGCTACAAATAATTCACTTTTCTTGGCAAGAATGAAGACAAGAGGGAAGCTTATTTGTTCTAAAAAGATCTGAGATATCACAATACGGAATCAAATACTTTAAAAATATATTAAAGGACTACTCTTTGAGGTATCCTGTTGTTACTCCTTATTTATTTATCTATAAGGAATGAAATAGATAAAATTTGTTATAGAAATATAATGAACTGCATCAATTCTATAGTGGGTAGGTGAATAAGTACAGGGTGCGGCAAATCTTCCTCCCTATTATTAAGGATAGACTGCGAAGAAAGGGAAGTTCCTATTGAAACCCCTATTCAGACAAGAACCAGAATTAAGGACTATGGGCAGTCGTAGGGATCAGGTTGGTCTGGAGTTCTTTTTCAGGTCTACGTAAATTGGGTAGCTTCAGTTTCCTTATTTTCATGTCGATGTTTCTGCGGAATAATTATTTAAGTTTGAAGTCATTTGCCGGAATGACGTTTCAACTTTTATCATGAAACGAATATTTGGTGTTTATTTTGTAATCGTTTGGTTTCCTTAATTCAATTAAGAACTGACGGTGATAATTTATTTATAGAACGATTTATTAATATAAAACGGAAAATTGAAACAATATTTTTACGGTATAAATAACTAAATAATTAATTGAAACTTGAAATCTATTAGCAAAAGATTCAGTCGTCAAGTGAGGAAGGACGGGGGTTTAATATGTCTTGCCAACTCGTCGTATTGAAATCGACGGTACGTGTTTCGTCCCCTCTAAGCTCTGATCTCCTGTTAACTTTTAACGCGACAGCTTTAGTAAACCTTGAGACACGGGAACGATCATATCGCTTGCGGCTGCGGTAGTGTACGTAATTTATTGTAGCGGGGAACTTGGATGAATGATTAATATGACGACGCCTGGATGCACCCGTGACCTTCTTTGGCACTCAGCACAACGAGACGTCGCGACGTCAGACGTCGTTTGCAGATTGATACTTAGCAACGTACCTGCAGACGACGAAACGTTGACGGTTACAGGGGTCTTACTTCAGCGTAGTTGTAACGTGTGTATAAAAAGTTTTCTAATTAAGAGACCTATGGAAACAAAATGATGGATCTTTGCTTAATTCATACAGACATTTCCATTTTCATATTTGTCATGAGAACTATTTTTGACATCTGTCAAACTAATTTATTGGCAATTAATATTTTTTATTGTAAATACAGTCGCACCAAATAATGCTTAACCTAAAATGTTTAAAGCGAACGT
>JAHWXV010727189.1:0-12522 GCA_024586415.1 Phrixothrix hirtus | reverse complement strand
TATTTTTATTCTAAATACTGACAATTTTTTCCATAATTAATGTATCAATAAAATTATTTGCTTTTATTTAAATATTTTTCAATTAACTACATTTCTAAAAGAATTGGATGAGAAATAAAAATAATCATTGGTGCGCACCTGACATATAACCACAAGACGCAGCGACCTAATTACTAAATGGTCACTCATATTATTCCATTTATGCGTTATTAGAAATATTCCTTAACCATGTCGTTTCAGTGACATTATTACAAGTTTACGTAAAGTTTACTATAAAGTAACTTAAATAAGTAATGCTTCTGAAAACAAGTCACAACATTGTAACTAAGAAGGAACGTTAAACATAACTAAAAAAGAAAAGGTGGGCAGTCTTGTAATAATCCACAAGTATTCAGAGAATAATCGAACACTATAATGTTTCTATAACCAGGCTGCTTAAACGTAATTCAAAAAGCAATTCGACAGTTACAAAACCTGGGACATTCTTAACCAAAGGTTAACTTATAGTAGCCTACTTTTTAATGATTTATTTACGTCACTTACTTTTTACAGTTATATATTGTTAGGAAATTGCAAATTTTTACTGTCTGGGTGTATAACAAATTTGGATGCCGGCCTCATTTGGTGTAGTGATTAGTACGTTTGACTTTACACCCAAGCAACGCGAGTTCAAAAGCGCGCCTCTTCTTGAAAAAGGAGATAAAATCACAGGTCCATTGTCAATATGCTGGTTGGTACTTTGAAAAGCTGTAAAGAAGAGAAATTCACCCAAGCAAGCAAAATTCTAGTATGCATGGCGAAATGGCCATAGCCCCTGAGCTCAAGAGTGTCGTGGGAATTTTCGCACTCTAAAGTCTCGGCCACAAAACAAACAAGTAATAATTTAGGAATATGAAATGAAATATTAAAGTTTCTAGTCAGTCTACTCTTTAGATTCTGAATATAACATCCCTCGAATAGCATCCACTATAACGCAAACACGTTTTGTACCTCCAATGTACAATTTGTATAAATTTGTTCACCATATCCTTGGTAGTATTGGTCACTGCTAATGAATATTTTTGTTAAGGTTTCAATATGTTATAGCCGATCTTGATACATCAAACGTCTAAGATACGCCCACAAAGTAACGAACACAACAATAGATCAGGAAATCTCGTAAGTCATGTTAGATTTCCTAATTATTGGGGCAAAGCTGCCTCAGGCCGTTCATGGATATCATACGAGTATGAATAGTAGCACCATCCTTCTAAATCCAAATAATATGGCAATGTACACGTCGTACACTGTTGCTCTTGTTTTTGAGCGCAAATAGTTTCCCAAATTTTTATAAATTCATACTTCAATGACATGTGCAGACGTACAGGGAGCAAGATGTCTTAATTTTCTATACATGTCGACAATACAATAAAAAAAACTTAAAGATACTTGGCTTCGTTGGTGAAATTGTACAAAACATTAGTTAGACCTATCCTCGAGTATGCCTCAGTTATATGGAATCCCAAATATCTGAATCAAATTAAAAGGATCGAAAAATACAAAACAAATTCTTGAGAAATTTGTACTGCAAAAAACACAAGGAATGCCCAGACTATCGGACAATTTGATCAACAGCTATCAGAAAAGAATTTAAATTTATAAGTTTAGAAAATAATTGGAAAATACATTTGGCAATCGCATTATATAAACTACGGAACAGCTTCATAGGTGACTCTTTCTTACTTTCGCAGCTACACCTGAAAGTTCCACCAAGAACTCTACGCTTCACTGCAATGTTTCACATACCTTTAGTCTTACGCAACTGTTATTGCCTAGCTCATGTGAATATGCTGCGCTTATTCAATAACTTAATGAATGTAAGTAGTCTCGACCTAACTATGTCATTACAAAAATTCAAAAAAACAATCACAGATTATTTGTTTATTCTCAGTTAGGTGCAGTTGTTGTGTTTTGTACATGCTCCAATTTACTTGGTTTCTTATTGTTATGTCATTAATTCTAAAATATAGCTATACAGAATTTATTTTAGTTAGATATATTTACCTTGTAATAAGGGTTAAGTCCCTGTTAGGTAATTACCAAATAAATAAATAAATAAATAAATTAAGATTCCTGTGATATTTAGGTCTGATTACTTCATAACTATTGTACTTTATAAATTTTTGACTGAAAACGCCCATCGTCAACCATTCCACTGCTCCGTGGTTACTAAATGGCATAACATAGATAAAAGGATACGCGCCCCGCCTATTAGAAAAAAAGTTGTCTATGTCTGAAAAGCCAGTCTCTTCAATGAAAATACTTGGAAATCAAGATAACGTTTTAAACTGCATTATATAGATATTCCTAATCAAGTAGATAGTGCAGATTCATTTTATAAAATTTCAATTAATTGTTGTATATCAGAAATATTTAATAAACTTTATTTTCTAATACATTTCTTGACCTTTATCGGAAGTAATATGAACGCCCAAGAAATAGCCACTGTATTCTAATACGAGATTACTGCTGCTACTATTTTATGTAGCAATAAAAAGGTATTCATCTTGGATACAGAGATAAATGTAAGTTAGGCAACGGCTTTGGCTTGTAAATGTCTACAAGTAATTGGAGCACCAACAAAATTAGCTTTGCTTGCAAGAATATATGCTGCTAAATGAAGCTATAGTTTTAGAACAGGATGCTCCAGATTATTTTTTGTTCTGATATAAGGCTAGAAATGAATCTTTGTCCCATTTATTATTTCAACAAACTGTAAACCCGATAGCAATGAAAACTCTAAGTTTTGTAATTACGTTACATCATTCTACAAAGAGATTAAAAGGACTTCAACCTATTGCGCCAGCATAATACTTAACCGTAAGATATTTTTAACTAATTTACATTTACATTGACTTTTCTATCCTACTTTAGTGAGTATTTTCATAATGAATTACGAATTAATCACATTAATAGCTCGGTACGTCAACGGCAAGCTTTAACATTTTAGTGGATTAGGGTATTACGTTGGTCAATTTAAATTTCAAAAACTGTATTATTATTTTACTATTATTGCAATACCCATATTTTAATTGCAAAATTTGGAAGTATGTTTAAAGGATTTAAAACATAGCTTGCTTAAGATTTTATTTCCAGGGCTGCTCAAAATTCAACGCACACCGGAGGCGTAAATCGAAAGTTTCCCGCATTAAATTCAGATATGCTAGAGTTATTGGAAGAATAGAACACATACATAATTTATTGATAGCACTTTGTTTTGTAAAAAATTTCAATGCTTGAATTTTCCATCTTATGCAATTTCAAATTTATATTTGAGTGTTTTAGCTTAGTTCTTATAAATATTCTATCGTGTTGTTAATTGTTCTTTTTTAGGTTTAGATGCATTAAATACGAAAAATTGGGCTTGTGCAATAATAGACATTACATATTTCATCATCTTCTACATGTTTTGATATAAACATTTAATGAAACATTATCTCTAAAGAATATTTAGATTATTACAGGTTCTGAAAATAATGTGCTTTAAATATTTGTTTTGTTTAATAACTTTGTGATGTATTGATTGTTAGGCTATTTCTTAAGATCTTATATATTATACAAACAATTTAAATATGATAGAGTTTCAGTTGGGAAAGTAAGTACTCGTGTATGTGAAAAAAGCCAATGTCTGCTACTGTAGAGAAAACTGTTAATACAGTTTGAAGAATGATTGGCACCAATTATCAAATCACTTTTAAATCAATTATCATTTATAACATTCCATCAATGAAAAACGCCTCCATTTCCTCATGAGCTGAAAAAGCGAAGATGAGGTACTATATGTTTACTTTATTAATTTCATCTATACAGCGAAGGGTTATCTTTATTTATGTACTACATGCCTGTACAAATACCTTCTTCTGCGCTATTTTGCAAATCCTTGTAGATGCCTGCAAATTATTAAAAGTGTTTTGCTTCTGTTGTAAGAGCGCCTGTAAGTTCGACCACTTTCGTAATGATTATTTGAAGACATCTCGTATACGGTGTCATGTTCGGGTAATATTTTATTATGATACATATATAATAAATATTTGAAACCATGAGGTGCTCCTCTTTTACTAAATTTAAAATTCCAGAATATTTTAAAAGTTTTTCATTGCTCTACGTTGAACCTACGTGATTTCTAGAAAAGACATAAACCCTCTTAGACGTTATTTGCATAATCAAAAACACAACCATGACAGACTTACTTCACCGTTGGCTAGATTATTGTGATCTTAATTAACAATTAAGAAACCGAAGCTTGCACAAGTTAGTTATAGAGACTTTAGCAAATTTAATTTGAACTTATTTTCTGGAGCTACTGAAAGAGTTAACTACTATATTAAATTAAGCTTTTGCATAAACTGTGTAAATACTTATTAGCTTTATACATTTCGAAAACAGCGTGTTTTAAATAAAATTTCCATTTAAATAAAATAAGAATAGGCAACTAAAACTAATATAAAACAAGTTGCCGTGATTTGTTGAGTTTGTCAGGAGCCCCCATTCTGTTGAAGTTATTAGGATTTTTACAAATTTCTATTACCTCTTGTTGAAGTCGAGGATAATAATTAGAATTCTTGGGAATATTTCCATTTCATTTAATTCAATACCATTCTGTAAATTATCTAAAGCATGTCTAGCTGCAGCAGATTTTAAATTGTTCATTAGGTCTGCAAAACCATTGATGCCGTTTCCTTTTGGTAACAAAGCTGCGTTTTGTCTGACCTACATACCCTTTACCACAAAAACAGAATTTCTAAACCCCAGAAGATAATAAAGTATGAACATCATCCTTTGCTTATTTTAAAAATTGATTAGTACCCTTTGTACGTTTAAAATCTATTGACGTGTTTTAGAAAATACATATTTAAACAACTATCCTGTTTAATTCTAAAATAAAGCGTTACAAAATTGTTCATAGCATTGAAAGAATATCCACCAATAATCAAAGAGGGTCATGTTTAAACACTTTTTGTAGCGCATCCATCTATCTATCCGTCCGTTTGTTCATACGTCCCCGCGTCCGGCTGTCTTCAGTCGGTCCATTACTTCGCCGATTCGCTAATCAATCGACCTTCGGCTGATAGATTCATTGGCATGTCGACACGTTGACCCGCCGATCCGTCGGTCAGTCGATGCATTCATCCGTCGATCGGTTGATCTGTTGAGGCATCGATGCCCTGACGAGTCGATTTGTCGATCTGTCGATCCGTCGATCCGTCCATCCATCCATCCATCCATCCGTCCAACCCTCCATAAATAATAGAACCGCCCATTTTTCCATTTGCACATCCACCCAACCGTCCATCCGATAATCTGTGCATATGTCATACGTCTATCTGACCATCCATCCGTCCGTCTGACCGTGCATCGGTCAACACCTTGGTCACCCGATTTGTCAAGTGCAGATCCATGGATCCATCGATATATTGATCTATCTATCTATCTATGAACCATGGAATCATTGTTTCTTTATTTAAGCCGATACATTGATCCATCGATCCAACAATACGAGGAACTAACAATTCTGTGATTCATAGATCGACTCATAGATCGATCAATATATCGTGCAATTAATCTATCAGTCTATCGTTCCAATCGACCTCTCGCCTCAATCAATTTATAGATCCATAGATACATCTATTCGTCTATGCATCGATCCATCGATCACATAATTCATATGTTAGAAACGCCTTATTTCTCCAAAAATTCCTATCTATGACACGGTTTACCTTTAGTCAGAACCTTCCATACCAATGACGGCTAACGACATTTAGCAAATAATCATTTGGTGGACGTAGATCACCTAAAACTTGAAAAAGCTTGATATCATTTTACATAGCTTTCCACAATTTTTACCCTTCAATTTGAAGAATTACTGAAATAACTTCGAACGATTAGCGACACCCTTATATAGCGTCAGTCCTGAATCTCTTCTATTTATTCTTTCACACAAAAACGCGTTTCCAGTAACGGCAAGTTGATTCCCCGTTATTTTTAGGATTGAGAGTGCCGGTAACTAAATATTCGAAGGCTGTACGGCAATCATCTAGTTCCATATTTGAAATATTACGACTTATTCAAAAAACTTAATTGAATTATTGTACCAGCTGTGACTACAAATAAATGTGTTTGCAAATGAAATACTACATAACCGAAGTTTTAGTTTTAAAATATTAAATCAAATTATCTTTGTCAAGCAAAATTATAAATTAAATTTTTGTTTATTAATTAGCTTGAACCTGAATTTATTATAATTATTAATAATTAATAAGTCCCGTGATTTTTTTAGTCCACGAAAACTTTATAGGTTAAGTTCTACCCAAATTTGTATTCTTGACTTCACTGCAAAGGTTGCACTGTACGTGATTGCACTTTAAATTATAACAAATATATGCATTTGCTAAGTGAAAATTACCTACAATAGTGAATCAACAAGCCTATTTAAATGCAACCTACCAGTAGCGGTGCACCCAACAAGTGATTTATTTGTAAACAAAAGAACACAAGTCTACAAACAGTGAGTTCATTGTTTTTAAACCTAAAAGATTGAATGCCACGTAATTTATCACTTATAATTTACGAGTTGTTTGAAGTATTAAATTGGATAAACATCTCAATTGTTAAAATCAATGAAAGCAGGTCACAAGTACGGCAATAAAAAAACATTCAAGGAGGCTCTTTGCCAAAACATCTAATGAGTTTGATCATGCGGTTGATTACTCGAATGCTAAAATTTTAGGTAACTAAAATAATTGTAAAAAGCGATGCTTTGTAAAAATCTTTCTATAGGGAAGGAAGAATTCAATAAATCTAAAAACAGATAATCAAAGTGTAAATGCAATTTACAAAAAGTTAATAAGTTCTACTGATGGACGTATTTAGGAATTTAATTTTCAAACAATATTTATTTGTTGTATAGATGTATGTGTGTGCACGCATGTTTGGCGTACACGCGCGTGAACATATCTATATGTATTTATGGGTGCTAGGTTTGAATGTTCTAGTTTATTTAACCTTTTTGTTGTAGGTTGACATACATTAAAACCTCGTTTTAGATTTGTTAGTAATTTTTATTAAAATTTAGTTTTGGGTTAATTATATTTATTTCAGTAAAAAAACTTCAAAATCTTTTAATTTATATTATTTTATTTTACAGTGTTTCAGTATTTATTTGTATTTTAGTGCACTGCTGCAGAAGTTAGATATAGAACGTTGAAATCTTCACCATTAAGTAGATATTTTGGTAAAAATAAGTTGTAGATTTTGAAATAATACGCACACACGCAACGACGCGCACCAGTACGTACTGGTGCACACGCATACTCATAGGCACACGCGAATGCGCATGCACCTACGCACGCACCACGCACGCAAGCACGCACGTAAGCAACCACGCATGCACGCAAGCAAGTACGCACGCACTCACGCACGCTCTCACGCACGCACGCTCGCACGCAAGCACGCATACACACATACACAATCTGCAATTTAAATTTCTTCATTTTTGTACATAGCCCGATAGCTTATAAAATAAAATCGAGCCATTTTCCTATTTATTTATTTCTTTATTTTTATAATTCCCTCCTGCCCTTCGAATTCCTATGGAATACCAGAGGATTCGTAATGCTAGTTCAATAATTAAAGATCTATACTGCTAGAGTTCCTAGCCCATTATAAAACTCATTCGCTCACTTAATAGTAATTTCATTTGTTACTGGTTGCTTATTAAATGATCGTTAGTTATTTTTATTATTGTAGATTGTTGTTTGTTAATAATTACTTTTACAATATCTTACGACTACACCAACAACTAAATAGTTTTTCCAGTAGTGGTTCCTCAATATCTTAGAAACACGCATGATTTGGCTACAAGAATTTCACTTTTTCACCAATGATTAAGTTTTTGAAAATACAGTGTTGGTTTTAGCTAATGTCACTGGCAAAATGTTAGGAAGTTTCAAATAAATGTCTTTGGGTCTTTGTTTGTATGTTTCGATTCTTTTTCTCTGTAAATTAGTTTGATTTGCAGGTAAGGTGTTGTTTATTACTGAGCTTGTCACGGTCCCACCTTGACATGTTATCGTTTATTTCTGTTTTCTGCGTATTTGTTTAAATACGCCCTGTACATATCTGTGTGTAATTTCCTGTGGGATAAATATGTATAGAAGTTTTAATATTAAACAGTTAAAATTGGTTTTTGTGGGTATTTAAATAGATTTGCCTTAATAAATAAGTCCTTTTGTTATATTTGTATTTAAAAATAACGATTACTTCTAATTAATTGAAATAATTTAGAGGATTCCTTGCATATAATTTGTTTATCCAGTAAGTATCGCTATCTGGCGTTGAGGTTTAAAAATATAAAGGCTCGTTTTAAAACTTTAAATTCAATAGAATACAAGTTCTTATCTTACACTTTTTGATTATTTTGTGGGTGTGGATCGCCTTGAAGAAACACTTGTTACTCTTCTTTGCTAACGTGTAAATGTATGTTGTGACGAATTTCTCACTCCGTATTGCTATATTTAAAAAGGCGTTGTTCATATACGATACAACGGTAAGCACTAATTAATCCTTCCCTATTTGGTAATTAATTCGCTTTGGTCTACTCTTTTTAGCTCGCTGGTGGGGTTTTATTCTTTCGGTCCTAATTCTGAAGATGTATTGAGCTGACTTGCGATGGTAGCTGCATGCTGAGTTGGTGACATAATGCTGGCTGTTCATTAAGCCCTTCTAGACGTACCTGATGCTGAAGAATAGATTATTTAAGGTCAAAGAAAAATTTTAATTTGCTCCTCACTAAATAATTATTGGAATAATGATATTGACGCGTTCTGTATCGTCGAGTCATGACCTGTCTAACATGTGACAAGCCGGATAAGCGTCGATAAACTCGTTTGTTTTTTTATAATGTAAAGTTTTACTACAAATTTCATGTAATATAGACAAGTTTAATTGTTAGTTTCCAAACTAAATGTACTCATCATGTAAAATATTTGCGTCGACATTTCTTTGCTTTTCAAAAATAATTCATTTTTGTACCAATGATAATAAATAGCTTCTCAATCACTGTAAAATAAGAGGTTACGGCGATAATTTTTCTAAAGAGCTATTTTTAAATTAATTTTCAATAGATAGGATATGCACAATGCATACATGCAATATAAATATATTTCTCTAGAGAAAGGATATTCAACGCTAGTTCTTGTTTTTAAAATCAATTATTATTCATATCTAGTCTGCAAAAGAACGGACTTACTTTAGATAATTCTTTTGGTATCTTTGTTGCGTACATTGTTTAGTTCGCTCATGCGAATATTTATCTTCAAGTCTATTTTAAAATTTGCTTACAACTTACTGACGCTATTATTCCTGACATTCACTAAGGAAATAATTTCTAGCTTTCAATATTTTGTGATGCTTTAGCCTGTACTTCTTGATCAACGAATATATTGTTCATTGTAGCTTTTATTGTGTAACTAGATCATTTATATTGGAAGTAACGTTATATCATACTCGTTAGATACGAGGTCTCATCATAATACTCTAGGTTAGCTTTGATCTAGAAAAAGTATTTGAGTAAACTTTTCGCTTGTTAAATGTGTCCTTTACCAGGATATAAAATTAGTGTCATTAAATTAGACTATTAAATGAGGAAAATACTAGGTTAGCTTTGATCTATAAAAAGCAATTCATTTATCCTTTTGATTGTTAAATGCGTCCTTAATCAGGATATAAATGATTGTTAATACTTGTAGTTTTTTTATATAATGATGTTACACAATATGTGTGCACCTTGTTTTTTTTTGATTAAGGGTTTAAATAAATACCCATTTATTTGTAGTAATTGACTTGTTGTAATTTATCAAGTCGTTCCTTTTTCAACCTCGGTTATATTTAGGATATCCTAGGTCTATTGCGCCAGATGCTAAACATGTGCTGCAGATAACCTTATTTTAGTGGATACCTTGTCGTTTAGGTGTTACCTGTTGCAGTTGATATGAACGACTGGTGCTCTGCTCACACTGTACTTTTCTTACCTTCAGTTTAGAAGAGTGTCGACTTAGTTCGAACTAGAAAATTCACCCCGAGCAGAATACTTTATTGTAATCGTTTACCACCATAAGCTACAGGAAATCCCCCCTCCCCTCCCTATTCGACCGCTTTGCGTCTGAGCTAGTTAATGTGGCAAGCTGTATGGTAGATTCGTTTGTGTATTGATTTTAGGTTAGGTCGGTGAGTGTTATTTGTGAACCTTTGTAACTTGCTAATTGTTATTTTATTGAGTTTTGATGATAGTAATATGATAAAATTGCATGTATGTGACAGTGCTCTCATGCTTTTACATTGTTGATTGTTATTTTGTGGAGTTTATTATTTCAAATCTGCTAAAATTATTTATATATGTTTGAAATTCGGTATTGATGTAGATCAGCAGTGAAATGTTTTATTTTGTTTTGTTGATTGTTATATTTCATTTGGTGAAATTGCTGGTTGTGAAGTTATCTGAGAAATTTGTGTCATATATTTTGAAAACAATTATGTGTTTATTTCGACAGGTGTTTTGTGTTTGATTAAGTTATAATTCCTGTTAGGGCGTGCCTAATATGAATGCAATATAATTTAGGTAAGCACTTTAGACTTCATGTAGCGAATAGCTAGTCAAATACAACAGGATTTATTTTTTCATTATTGACGAGAATTCTATAAATTAGCTTGTTTGCCTAAGGGATTGTTGTATTACTTGTTAGGTCATGTATTTGGCATTTTAATAGATTTGCGGATCTCGTAGTTTGGGTAAATGTCTCTTGCCAAGATGGAAACTTTTTTAGTTAATGTATTGAGTGTTTGAAAGTTTTGTTCCTTTTCTGAAAGTTGCATCGTTGTTTTATTTCATAGCAGCGTGCTGTGTTTCTGTAATTGATCTCGTTCTATGATGCTACAAGTACATTTCACGGTTACGCGATCTGATCTGTTGATTCCCCCTCAGGGCATAGAGAGTCTTGTCAGTTCCCGCAGTTTTTTGTTGCAAATACGTTATTTAAATATTTAAAACATAAATAAGCATAATAACGTACGTTATTTAATTTTTAGACCTTAATTAAAATTAAATTCAGTGCTTAAATTATTAAAAACATCCTTTTATTTAAATAATAAATTGTATTTATATTAAATTATTTCAATGCACCTCGTATAGTACAAGGAAATTTAATATCTTAAAGTCTCATACAAATTTATAATTTAGTTGTAGCTGTGTAAACATTTAGGTCCGGATTGTATGTAAAATGTATTGTAGATTGTTATCCATGCACTTTTCAAGGGCAAGTTATAGACTGTTTACTCTTATAAAAATTCCAAGGTTCAGTTACTCAAGTAAATAATGCACTTTGCTAATGCAGAAACAAACCCAATATTTACGGACTAGGTTTTATGTCGCCGTGTAAGAACAACCTTTTAAAAATAGTAAAAAATTATCTTGGAAAACATGAGTGGAAATATTTTTCGCTACATTGCTAGAAACTGCGTGATCTCACCCTAGCGGCAAGGGGGGCAGTTGCTTGAGAACAAATTCGTGGCATAAAGATAAATTATGATTCAGTTCTGATTCGACTACGCTTGTGTTAAATTGTGAAAAAGTATTGAGTGCCGATTTAGTGGTGCTTTCTTTCTTTTAGGGAATTAATATTGACCTTTATTTAAATATCCAGTACCATCCTGTCGTTGTCCGAAGTAGTAATATCCAAGTAATTTGGGATCCTCCTTTCAGTAAATAAAGATGTGGCCACCTTTGGTATGTAGCACTCTAAACTATTGGGGTTCCTGATCCTGAAAGTTAGTTAGTAGAAGCATAGCCTGTATTTCGAGAGTTGCAATTTCTTTTATTCTTCCTTCGCTCGTCTTGGAATTTACTAAAGAAGGGTTACCTCCGTTTTAACCCATTGTTATTGAATTACTGGCCACCAATACACACCTACTTTTAACTGTGCAAAAATAACTAAATTTAATTAAAGGACGTACCGTCGTTTTACCTGAGTTGTCATAAAATAAATACATTACAAACTTAAGATATTTACCGCAGCCGTAAATTAGAATAAATTTAGTGAACCATTTTGTAATTTGAATTTTTAACCACCTATGTAACTGTTTGTATATTTCAGTTTACGTCTTAATTGTTAATTTTGGCTGTATCTTTCCTTAAAATATCCTGTGTACCCATTTTGTGCATGCGTTATTTTGACGTTTCTCGTGTGTACATATTGTTATGTCGCTTGCAAAAACCTAAAGCTCATTTCTGAAATTATTTCTTTTATTCAAGCTTCTCAGCTGTAATAATCGGCTGATTTTTCTCGTCAAACAAAATAAATTGGTCATGAGCCTAATTTTTCGTTAGATAATGTATTGTTTTTAGAATCTAAGTTTTACCTCATTTCGTGCTCGAAGGTTGAATTTATATATATATATATATATATATATATATATATATATATATATATA
>JAHWXV010727170.1:0-10204 GCA_024586415.1 Phrixothrix hirtus | reverse complement strand
GATATTTTACAAGTTTAATTATATTAAGGTTTTCTTATATACAGGGTGTTCCCAAATTATAAATAAAAGTCTTCATATTTTTAGACTCGCATACATGCCTCCGGCCAAACTTCCAATAATACGTTTTGCCGAATTTTTGGTCTGCTTAAGGACATGTTTGTTAAAACATACGCTTCCTCTTTTCCTCTTTGAAATAGCTCCACCCGTTTGCGACATTTCTGTGTCTAGTTTCGTGCCAAGCAACCCACTCCAAACTTTCTTTTTTTTTCATGGCCGTGGCTACAACTAGCGTAGATGGTTTTTCTCCAAAAGTTTCGTATTTATTTTTGAGCCTTTGCCAAGCTCTATGTTCCAAAATACGATTGGCTATATGTCTTTAGCTTAGATCGTTGCTTAGGCTGTAACTTATTTTACAGGCGGCATCTAGCGAATCTATACCTAGGTCTCCGCGTGCAAGGAGTTTTTCTAGTTTAGTGCCTGGGCCGCAATACTGATATCCAGGCCAGTGAGCTTCAAAAGGTAGCTTGTTAGTAAGTGTATTCACAGCACCTTCATCTTTCCTCTGAATAATCATCATTAACCTGTTTTTGAAATTTGAGGGGTATTTATAGCCGGTACAACTACAGCAACAACAGGAAGCGATAATTACTACTTTGAAACTTAAAATAATGTAAATAAAGCAATGTGATAAAAATAAAAGTGTCCTATTTATTTATATTAAATTATACATAAAATCTTTTATAAATATTTTTGGAAAATATTAACAATCTCGGTTATAAACGTAACGTCTTTTTCATTATTTAGCGTTAGAAAATCCAAATTTTGCGCTAAGAACTTGCCTTTACACAATATGATTATTTCAACGCTTAGACCCTCGTTATGAAGAATTTCAGCTACTTTTCGCACGAACAAATCTTACATCCACGTTATTTCGTGGTGGTTAAGAAAGCCCAATTTTTTGTCTACATCTCTAATCGAAAATAATGATTTTATGCCGTTCTCAGAAAACTGAATAATATTGCTCCACTGAATTATTCTAATGATTTTTGCCCTTAAACTGTGTATATAGATCAATTGTAATTCCGTAGCCTTCGTGGTATTCCTCCATTTAAAAATTTGTAAATAAACGGTTCCGTTTTCATGGAAGAAACGCTGTTCCATTCGTCAATGTTGAAAAAAGACATTTTCTATGATATTCGTGTATTTTCTATGCATATAAACTTAAATTATATTAATAACACTTTGCATTTGGAAATAGATAAGGTTATCAGTTTCTAAATTTAATTAAATAAGGCGTTTATAATATGTTTATCAACTTATTTAACAAAAATTATATTTTTATTAAAATAGAATAAATTTGTACAATATTTTTGAATTATATGAGCTTTAAGTAAATACGTACATATATCAATAAAAATATATAATTTTTCTTGTATACAATTATTATTATGCATATTTGAAATAACAGTTTTTACAAGGGTCCACTGGCTTTTTAATTAAATTATTTTTAAAATTTAGTAGAGGCATACGTGACATTATGTTTAACAAATTTTAAGTTTAAGTTTGAATATTTTAACGCCATAAATTTAGTATTTAAATAAATACTTAAAATAAATTTAGATAATAATTTTTACAAGTCCACTGGTTTTTTTATTAAATTATTTTTGGAATTTAGCTGGGGGCATATGTGACGTCATTTTTAACCTAATAAATTCTTAAGTTTGAAATTAGTAATTATTTTTGTTAGGGATTTTTTCTTTTAAGTTATTTTATATTTTTTCTCTTAATTTAAAATTTGATTATTTTAGCGCCATAAATCTAGTATATAAATATTTAAATTATAGTTTTTACAACGTTAAATGGAGCACCGATTTAAAATTTTGTAATTACCCGAGACCTACAACAAAAACTACATAGCTATACTCATAGATGGCGTATGCCTTCACCTTTAGTTAGCAAAGCCCGAAACCCCGATGACTACATTGATACACGCATAGGTGGCGTATGCGTTTACTTTTTATAATAATATCTAAATTGGGGGCCCCCAAATAGGACTAAACCCCCCATTCCTACACCCAGGGCTATTCCCCACTCCAACTTCTAGCACTGCGCCTCCCAGACACTCTAAAAGTCATCTTTAAATCCACTTTCTTTCGGGTAGCCCTCTAGACTATCTACTCATCAATATTCAAAATTCATCTTTATAATTTATATTTTAATTTTTACTTGTCAACTTAAACTCTAACAATGGAACAAACTAGTTCTGATATGTTAGCTTATGCAGAAACAATTAGAATCTTTTAATTAATTTTTTCTGTTCCCTATTAGATTATCATTAAATTTTAAGTTTATATTTGTACCAGTAAATTTGGATGTGTGTGTAGGTGTGTAAAGATATTAATTAAAAGCGTTTTAAAAAAAAGGAAATTGTTAATTACAGGCTTTGTACTATTATTTTATTTTAGATGCATACTTTATAAATAGTTATTTTATTCAGATAATACAATATTAGGAACTTTCACTTACCTTCTGAGTTGGCAATTTTATATGTAGAATTATGTTTACCAATGTGTGAAGTAGTTGATTGAGCAACTCCAAATGCTAATTTTATATTTACATTAGGGATGTACCGTGTTTGATGTGTGACATATGGTATTAAAGAGATGTTTGTGAATTATACACGTATTCGTAAAATAATAAATAAGGGGCAACCTTACAAGAATAAACTTTAAATTAATTTAAAATTAAATACAATTAAAGACATTGAATCTACTATTTGTTATTGATAAGTATAAATAAAATTGCACTCCTAAACGTTTTAAATTAAAAAATTAATAAACAACCTTAAAAGATAGTAATAAAACGTCTCTAGTCTCTAGTTTCTGCTCTGTGGCAGAAACTAGAGACAGCGAAAGTTACGGATGTGCGTCAATTTCATGTAGATTTATGATACTATTGTGTCGACAATGCATTATTACGTTTCTTTCAGTGAGATATAATGGCAGTACAATTTAACAATTCTATCATCTGTGAAAGCCGGCATTTCATTTCCAAAAGTTTGCTGTACTTCTAAAATTAATTATTAGAAGAATGTAATAAAGAAGAAAAGGTAAAACATATCATGTTATACCGCAGTAAACTTTGTGTTGGACATACAAGCCCAGAAATTATGGGTATACTTGTATCGAATGAAATTTGCTCAAGTATACTCCAAAGTGTTATTTCGGATATTTTTCGTAAAATATGTGTACAAAAATATTAAATAGTCACGAGGAATAATAAAGAGGCTGCAGAATTTTTTATTAAGAAATTCAAAGATGTTTCCATTGAATTTCAATAAGATAAATCCGTTATCATTATTCAAGTAAACTCCTACTATAATCATTGAAAGGCTAAGTTAACGTATCTGTGTTTTAAGGTAGATTAAAATAGGTAACTTTTATTGCTCTTTTCTTAGTACCTTTCATTGCATATACTAGATGTCAAAACTCTCAGTACTCTTCTTAATGAACATCACGTATATGACACTGTTCTACATTGTACTAACATTTTAAACATTAGTTCTAAGGAAGATAGAATTGTTTTAGGACTTTTTATTAAAACCGTTTTACGTGCTCACGCTAAAACATTTACAGTGGCCTAATTCAAAGTAAAACGTTTATGTGTGATCAAAATTCGGTTACGTAATTCGGATTTAATTTATAGTATTAGTGGTAACCCAATATCTTTAGTTGTGCTCTAGTGGATTATATGAATCAACTGAAACATTCTTAATGTATTTCACGTGAGGAATCTTTATTAACTCGGGAGATATTTCTAGCATAATTTGTAATCCCTTGTCCCTTGTTACTATTTTATCGTCAAATTGAATTCACCTATGAACCGTAGTGCAACTATTTCTCTTAATGTTTGAATGATAAGTAACACAACCACACGTGATCATACACAATGTTCATTCAGGTTCAAATAATTGCTCGGATACTGACTAGCACAATAAATTGTCGTGGACACTTGCATCACAGATCCAAAATCCAGATTTCCTGTAGTCAAGTAATTTTGATAACCTTTTAGCAATAGGTTACAAACAACATGTTCGCAATTTAATTTTTACGAACCAACTTCTATTGCTCCAATCTCTTCAGGCGTATTCGCAATCTTCTCCGATTTTGTTAATTAATTCACGTATTGGTTTTAGTCTAAAGAGATTGCGGCAAGATGCAATCATGCGGTCAAGTCGGTGGTGAAAGTAAAACTGTAGCAAGTAGAAGTAATAAACGTTACAGGCTCCAGAGACACACCCTTATTAATTAAACATATTCGTCAATGTTACCATCGCAATGTGCTGAATATTCCAATTAAAAAATTGATATCAAACAGTCATGCTTTCAATTACTTCTGTTACGCTTATTTTATCCAGATATTGTTTGACCTAATTTTTTACGATTTTTTTGTTTTAATGCCGATTTATCGATTTTAATCAGGAACAGTAATCTTAAGATTTGAGATTTTATCATTACAGTTTGTTTTTGTGTCACAGTGTCATTAAAATTTTCATTAAACTCGGGAGGCTTATATTATTATCCTTAACTTACTGTATTAATTCCGTTTATCCTTCAATTCATTCTTTTTATTCATATTTACAATATGTTGTTTGGATTGTGATTTTAACTATAAATTTAGATGCTTATTTAATTTCATAGATACATACAGTAAGAATCAAAAGTCCATTCCCACCCTAAGGTTCAAACTGGTTTACGCTCTATAAGCTTATCGATGTTAGCACACTCATCTTTTCAAATAGGCGGAGTTACTAGAATATGTGGTTATATTACAATCATAGGGTGCATTTGGTAGAAAGTAATAATTAGAGAAAGAATCGATAAATTCGAAGTTTACCTGCTGGATGCATAAATTGTGGAAGTTTACGCATTATGAATTATTTATTTGTAGTTGAAAATATTAGGAGTTTATTGACATTCGATTTGCAAATTTAATTTCATTACTAGTACTGTTCTGTGCCGCTACAATATTATTCTCTAACTAACATTGTAGTGGTAATAGGGTTTTTTTCTCGTAGGTTGAATATTGGCGTTGAACTGAAGTAAAATAAGGGGATTCTTATATCTCTGTTACTTTTGAACCCATTTTTAGGACAATTTCTGACGATATCTCTTAAATTATTTGAACATCTTTTTACTTATTTATTGTCTTAAAAATCTATAGATGTTGAGATAAAAAATATAGAACCAAAAATTTTAATATTCTCTGATATTAACTTGAGGTACTAATTTTTCTAAATGCGTTTACTCCTATACACTTTTTTATAAAATTTAAAATTAATATAGCATTTAAAGATGTTCAAAGATGTGTAACTTTAAATTTGTTAACTAAGCATTTTCTCTCATTTAGAATTATCCAAAACGAGTCGAAGCTGAAACCATAAATCATTTGAAATATTTGTTTAGGATTTACCAGTCTAGCGAAAGGTTTACTATATCAGAAACTTGTAAAATAAAATTTTTTCTTCTATCGACGTGAAATGAAAAGCATTTTTTGTATTACAGGGTGACCAAAATTTGATGCTTTATAGGGAGACTCGGAAACCAAGCTATTAGCAACGGACCGACCTTTTAACATTTTAAATTATGTCAATATTTCTGTTATTTAGGAAGTTAGGAACAACTATTTACACATTTTAAAAGTATTTTTTAAGACAAATAAGATGGATTTTAGAGATTTGACATATCACTGTTTATATGTGGTTTATAGCACGAGCTGTTGTTTTTTTTGAATACAAACCGAAGTTGAATGTTAACATATTTTTACTACAGCTATTTTCACTCATTTCAACGATAAATAATATGTGTGATCGGAACAAAATATATAGAACCGATGTTAGTTTCGCCCTGTATATCTAATTATTCAAAGTATTTATTTATTAATACTGACGGTAACCTTCAATTCCCTCGCAATTTGAGAAATATTGCAACCTCTGCTTGAATCATGATTATTCGGGCTCTTATATTGTTATCAATACTTGCTTGCCTTTTTAAGCTTCATAGAACTTGATGCAAATCGCCCGTAATAAAATTGTCAGGTCCGACTATAATTTATGATCGTTCTCTATTTCAAATTTAACACAGTACACAAACAAAAAACAGTCATAATAAGATTAGATGACGTGTTCAAAAAAGTTTAGATTCTAATTTTAGTTGTTTTAACAAGTTAAATTTGTTTCCACAGATTTAACTATGGATATTTGTAATTGCAAATAACAATGTTTTTATTAGTTACTGACCAAATTAATCAATACTTGATAATAATAAATAATTTTTGCGGGTATATTACTCAATTTTACAGTTTAGAAAAATGCATAGCACACATGTATTGAATAAAATCTTAGTAAAGTTTTATTTTGTTTTATAAAACCTGTAACATATGGTTATCCGACCAAATGCAGTTCGATAATGAATACTAAATTTAGCTCTAGTAATTATAGGCTGAGCAAACGCCTTCAAATGCTTGGATACTTTGAGTAGTCGTTGCAGTCCAAGCAACTTTTCTGGCTAAATGTGCATGGATTTTTGGTGCTTGACTGTACATAGGTTTGCATATTTAAAAATCCCTGAAAAATACAATTATCGTAAACAAGTAAATATCTATGGCGTAAATAAACAAATAGTGTATAAAGATACTTAAATTTTTAATTAAATTCGGAAAAGCTTTTAGCAAATTGCTCAAATGGCAGAGGCAGATCAGTACCAGTGCGTTTAGTAAATTCAAATATCTTATGTATGAAATCTTATTCTTTGCTGTTGAAACCATGAAATGTTTTATATATAAAATAAGAAGTGTTAAGTATGTATAAATATCATAAAATATAGGATTTTAGACCTTGATAATGAAAATGAAACAGTTTGCAGCATTTAAAACAATTTGTGATGCTTCGTGGTAGAATTGAGTTATACAGATTTAGTAAACTCCAGGGAATAACGATCATTTTAACAGAGCAAAAGCCGTTATTAATTTCCGATCTATGCATAGCTACAATTTAAAAGCTTTTGGCGTAATAAAGTTTATTTGCTTTAATACAGCATACCAAAAAGAAAAAAGGTTTTATTGTAAACTTTATGATACACTGAACACAAATTTAAAATTTATTTTTAATCAAATCAACCTTCAGGTACGGGTAATATAAATTAACAATTAATAAAGCTCTCGCTACTCAAATTTGCTTGCAGCTCAGCAATTTTGTTTAATGTACGATAACTAAGTACTAAATATTTTTGTATTCTGTACGCCATTTTCATTACCACTATAATACTATTATACATAAATAATACACCTCAAGTTAATCCTCTATTCCAAATTATATACACTTATTAAAGTGCATTAAACTAAAGTTTAAACGCTTTAACGACTACCCTTTAGATAAGCTTCATTGAACTGAAGAAGTGAATTTATTGTTGCATTTTATAGCGTATATTCGTTTAACCTAAGTCGAGTAGGTCATTTTTATTCAGGTGTGAAGTTATTAAAGGTTTTTAGGATAGTACATGGGCAAATATAAATTGTCTATATAGACCTCTTTCTGTATAGCAAAGAACATTGAAATTATAACATTTTGAACATACTGATTGCTATAATAGTTTATAGCAAACGAAATGCCGTTTTATATTTTAAATCATTTTCATAATAGATTTCCAAGCACTTTCTTGCACTAATATAGTTGCGAAAATGTTATTCAAAACGCTGAGTAATGTTTCATGTAAATCTTTATATCTATACGTATTTGTAACATTTGTTGAAATATTTAAAAATATTTAATGTTAAATCAACAATAAACTCGTAATTTGTAAAGAAAAGCCATTAAAGTTGATTTTGTGTCATTTAATTCAATTGCGATTGTTATCCTATAAGATTTCTGTAAACTTGCGGAAATTTCATATCTAGATATATTTAATTTGATATTATGTACCAGTCACGTTTAACTGCTTCACTATAAATTTAATATTCACTGTTGAACGTTAAAAGTTGTGGCGCTGTAAGAATGGGGGGACTGCCTGATCTGCTTATAAATGGGCGAGTATAATTTGTTTGTCTCATTGCTTTTTGTGTAACTGATTATTATATTTGTTATCTGAATATATGATTAAACAACTGTTACTGGTTTTATGGGCATTTTGAAAGACCAGTAGTTATCTGTGCGAGTGTTTGTAAACCCATCCTACTGTAAGGACGTCAGTTTTTTGCATTAGCATTTTGTAGACGGCATCGGGAGTAATGGGTAGTTATTTGCTTCTTTTTGAATGGCCTATTTGAAGCAAACCCATATTAGATAAACTAACTAGCGTCACAAGCAGTATGCTGACGAAACTTGTTTTCAGTAACCAAGCTAAATAGTTTTCCTGTACGTTATGCTAGTTTAAAGTTAGGCATGGTCGTTTATGTCCTTTTATTATTTCATGATTTGAAACATTATCAGCTTGGAAGGACGTAGTAGTTTCGATAATTTATGATGCTATCATTATAGTATTATTATAATTTCATTTTGTTAGAGACCTGGTTTCATCATAGTTCCCTAATGCTCATATGAAAGCGAGTTAGGACATATTATCTTTCCATTTTGGTCTCTCTAAATTTGTGTCCTATACATGATACATTTTTAAATTTGTAACAACGATGTAGGTTTTAGATAGTACATAATCACACTATAAAAACACAAAAGTCTCATAAATCCTGTATAATTATTATAGGAAGCCGGTGTGATTGCATGCGCGTCTTGACACTAATGATAATGATGTATCTGATAGTAGATTAGATGTAACCTTACAACCTATCAATTCCAGTGAAGAGACTCCAACTATTGATAACGCTCTAGAAAGCTAATTGAATCCGCTAGTCATAATTTTCAATGATATCAAAATAATGTAGACAACTTCTTAGCCTACAGAATCTATGGCACAGGTAACGCTTGAAATAGAGAAAAACACCAGTGAATGCTCTTAATCTACGCAAGAGAAGGAAAATATCAACACCGCCTCAAAAACATAATTGGGGAAAAGAACTTCTCCCTGCTACAAATACAACCTGGCCGTCACAAGTACCGTGAAAAAACGCCTTCACGTTATTTTCAGCAATTTTTTCGAGGCAATATTATTGATATGCTAGTAAGGTACACAAATCTGTATGATGTCAAAAGGAAAAAACTTGGAGATTGCACTAAAGAGGAAACGAAATGTTTCTGATTAACTACTATGCAGTCTTATCAAAGGAAGGTATGTATTGGGAGACGTCAATATGTACGCAATGCTCTAGTTTCTAATGTAATATCTAGATATCACTTCAAGTTTATAATATCCAACATTCATCTTTGCAATAATGACGGCCACAATAGCAACGGTAGGTTTATAAAGGTTGGAGCTCTTATAAACATGATGAATGAAAAATACAGATAATATATCCCACAAGTGCAGAACCATTCTGTTGTTGAAACCATGCTATGACGAGTTTTATAGAGGACCAAGTACTGGGTCTCTGATATGGTTTGAACCGTATCAGGGAACGGGTACATTATCAAAGAGATATTCTGACAAGGGATTGGGTTATGGAGTAGTTATGACATACGTTCACAAACTAGAAGAACTGAGAGAGAGAGAGAGAGTTCATTCGATAACCTCTTTACTTCATTTCGCCTTCTGCGTAACTTACAGCAAAGAAATGTTAAGGTAAATTGAACAGCAACTAGTAACAGAAGCAGAAAGACTGCGGTATAATGAAAGAGAATGAACTGAAGAAGAAACCTAGAGAAACGCTTGATTTAAGATCTAATGGAGGTCCTGTTCACTGGCCTCCTAGGTCACCAGACTTAACACCTCTAGACTATTATCTTTGGGGACACATGAAATGTTTAGTATATAAAAATACACCACAAAACATAGATGAGCTCAATAAAAAAAACATTATGGCTGCAGCTGCATCCATACGGAAAGATCCTGATACTCTCCGTAAAGCTACGTCCTCAATTATTAGAAGAGCAAGAGAACGTTGCGAAGTAGTGGGGGGTCATATTGAACAATTAATTTAGTTAAATTGTTGTTGTAGATGAAAAATTCTTAATTAATAAACATTACATTTCACTATTCAACGTTGAATTTTATTATTTCCCATAATTCCTTAGGTATTGACTTTTCGACAAAAGTGT